>PVJS01002366.1:0-18722 GCA_004027185.1 Glis glis | reverse complement strand
TTATGATATCCCAAGCACTTAAAAGAGTGCCTAGCATAGTAGGCTCTTAATATTCTCTATTGCTATCCTTTAAATTGTTATTAAGCTTTGCTTATCTATCTTATGTTAAGTACTAGGAATATACTGCTAAAAAAAGACAATTGTGCCCTAAAGACATTTTGAGGTTTGCTAGGGGAAGACATAAATTATACAGGTAATTTCAGTATAATGAGTGCTTTTGTAGAAGTAAATCCAGATCGTGAAATAGTTTTCCTAAATATAGAAAAACTGGTTTAATGATGGATACTGAAGGGAAATTATTACTATGAAAAACTGGGCATTTACTTTTCATCTGTTTGCAATGAAACCTAAAATTTTTAGTAGAATTAAAGAGTTTCTTCAGACAATTTGCAATTGGAATTTCAAGAAATCAACATGAAACCTAAAATTTTTAGTAGAATTAAAGAGTTTCTTCAGACAATTTGCAATTGGAATTTCAAGAAATCAACAGAACAGAATTATTTCAACTGTTTTAGAGTCTTACTTTTTCTCTTCCATTGTGTTGCTAACTTAATGATTTGTAACTCAAGAGAAACAGAGGTCATATATTCTTTGTGGGGACTGAGTGTTTTGGCAAATTCCAGAAAAAAACAGGAATAGGATTGTCCCTCTTTTATTGAGACTGATCCCAAAGTTAGGGAGGCTTTTTAAAGACTGAATCTCTGTATGTGTTCACAGTATTATTTGGTTCCGAATGTTTTTTCATGTATGGTGATTATCTGGGTGTTGGGTAATGATAACAAATAAGTGTAAATATTTGATTGAGGGTATTTATTGGGTTGCTGAAATATTTGGGGGGTATTCATTTTACCTAGCTGGCCTCAGTACACACCCATTATGATGATTTGAGTTACACTCTATTTTGTGTATCAGGAGTAGGCTGCATAATTGTAGATAAATCAAATATCCACTTAAAAACAGTTCGTTTTAATGGACACCACCATGAACACTTTTGTAAGATAAAAAATTTTATATTCATTCATTGCTCTTTTAATTTTGTTATTTTGATTTTTTCTAATACAAGGTAAAATGTTTATTTTAAAAAATCTAGTGGTTTTCAAAAATGGAAGAAAAATTTGAAAAATATTGGGAGGGGAGAAGGAAAATAGATTGGGGTAAAAATTTAAAAATTGAGAGAATAAAAACTTATACGTAGGGCAAACCATACACCTACCTTTTTTTAATGCTTCCTATTCCTCCACATTGACCTCTGCTATTTATGTTTGAATACAGTTTATTTCTTATTTCAATTTGACTATATTCTTTTAGACTTTAGCTTTTGTGAAAGGACAAAAATACCTTTCTGAAGAAAGCATGTCCAGTAGCCAAAGACAACCTATAACTAGAAACAATTCCCTTTTCATGGCTCATACAAATGTGTGCCGCAGCATCAGCAAATAGATATGTCTGAAATATCATTTATAAATAGAGTTCAAACAATAAAATCCCCTCAAGCGAATTGTAGGGGCAGACTATTACCATTGCGAAAACCTCACAGCAAGCTATAGACGTTATGTATTCTATTTGTAGTAGAGTTGACAGGGGAAATTGCATGTGGAGAACTTCATTTTCTAATAGTCACTTAGACTTTGCTATAGAACTGCAATGTTGTTGGGGGTTAATTGAAGCATCAGTATATGCCCTAAGAGTTTCTTCATAAAATGATTTTCTCAAATGTAAATATTATATATGAATAGCCAATTCACATATTTACCAGAACAGATGAGTAATTTAATTATGAGAGTTTAATAGGGTAAGGATGAATGTATATGTAGTTCTTGGTATATTACTTGGTATATTACATAATAAGTAATATGGTATATTACTTATTATGACATTAAAAATTTAAAAACTCACCAAGGGTATTGTGGAGAGATGCTTTGTGAGTTTGGCTTTCATTAATTTGAAAGGCTGCTGTTGTATTTCTCTCATTTGGGCGGGACTTGTTTAGTCTACTAAGCTTAAATAAGGGCCAATAGTTTCGAAGGTTGTGAATTTTCCTAAATCCTTCATGATTTGAGTAAAGCCCATTTGTACCATCTGCAAGTGTGCAAATTACCATGTAACATATCAGTAACAATAACAATTTGTATAACATTTCATGCTTTGAAAGTCCTTTTCAGAAAATATTAAACTAGACGAGACATGGGCCAAACTGAGGCTTACAGACAGCACAGCTGGATGGAAGTATCTCTATTTCAAAGAAACGATGACACTTCTTTGGAGACTTAGTATTCTCATTCTATTAATAAAAATAAACAATATCTAAGACAAAGTCAGTCTCTTTTCCAGTTTAATTAAAGGGATGTTTGATTTTAATGCTTCATTGAAATTACTTTGTCCCTAACCAAATATGCAGTCATAATTAAATGAACTGTAGGCAATGTTGCCAATTCCAAATCCTCTCCTTCCCATACTTCAGGGAATGAATGCACTACAGAGCATTCATGTTTGTTTGCAAATATATAAAGCTAAATATTCACTTTTTTAAACTAAGGAGTAATATGTGGATTAAAAATACCATAAGAAGAATGAGACTTCACTTCTGGTGAGGACAGAGATTGTATGTATAATGTAAATTGGGTTATACATATTTTTCTGTCAAAGAAAGTCCAATATTTGAAACAAAGGGCATTCATTTTTCGGTGTTTTTTTTAAAGTTACTCTAAGAGTAGTGATTTCAACAGAAGACATTTTACTAATTAATTTAAATCTGGTCCATTTCATAATATGCAATTGAGGTTATATTTGGACTCAAAGGACATTTATTAACTAATGGTTCCTGTATTTAGCTGATGAGAACAAATGGGGGAACATATGTTAGATACAGATTCCAGGGCCTATTCTAGAACACCAAATGAGAACTGCATGAAGGCACTGCTGGGATTTGGCTGACAGACAGATAAGGGTGGAGTATGAATATTTAAAGATTCCTTCTTAGGTTATTCTGATGGAGTTCCAGGCTTGGCAAGTTTCCTCAAATTTATTTCACTAACAACCTGTTCCCCAGGGATATTTATTTTGTATAACATGGAGCACTCTAAAAATTAATCAACATTATCTTCAAATGAAAAATATTGATTTAGTATCCATTTAGCATAAGATGATTGATGATTGATTCACTCTAAGGAACTAAGAATAAAAATATAGGTACTAAAAGAAAAGCAAAGAAAGTTTCTTAAAAGATTTCATGAATAACAACAACAATAAGATTGTGTGTTGGGGAAACTTTGTTTTTGAGGGGGACTGGGGATTGAACCCAGGGATATTCTATCTCCCAGCTATGCCCCTGGCCCTATTTTTATTTGCTTGTTGTTTATCTATTACTTATTTATTTATTTACTTATTTATTATTTTTATTTTGAAACAACATCTCCCTAGGTTGATGAGAGTCTCACTACTTGCTGAGGCTGTCCTTGAACCTGAGATCCATCTGTCTCAGCCTCCCTAGTACTGGGATTTCAGGTGTGTGCCACTGCACCCAGCTGTAAGAAAAGTCATTTTTGAATGCTTGAGAACTTGAGATGTAAATACTGTGTCAGAATCATTACTGGAGCACACTAGATATCTGAAAGAATTACTGCAATGTTATCAGACAATGGTGGCCATGTGTGGTCACCATGTCTTTAATTATAGTGCACATAGGCTTTCCAATTACTCATTGTCAACAGAAACACAGCACAGGGCTCTAAGGCACTAGGGCTAAGCTGCCTGTATACATGCAGAATGAGAAACGGTCCTGCTCCCTCATCAGAATTGGTTCTATCCCAGTTCACCCAGCCCATAATAGCACAGAAAAGCAAATAGGATGAGGGTATGTGAAGCTTGGACAAGAAGGAGATTTTTCTACTTCAATAGCACTCTCAAACTTACTATTTGTAAAGTCCCATTCCCTATCTCCATCTCTCCATCCTACAACTCCTATAGAAGTAGATGTTAGCACTGCAATTTCCAGTTGGTCATACAGAGTCATTCTGGACTCTCTCTTTCAAAATATAGAACCACTATTTTTCACACCTGCACTTGGTTCAGGCTTGCGCACTTGGAATATGGCAACAGTTTCCAAACAGGTCTCTGATCTGGCTGAAGGGATAAATTGCTATCTTTTTCCACACAAAATTCATTGATTTCTCAAATTATTGAGAGCAGAAGCTAGGTATTTGAAATGGCCCACAAGACCCAACAACAACCCCATCTGTCTTCTCTCAGGGCACTCCTGTCTTCCTTTGGCTACTTTGTTTTTATTAATTGCATGTTTTATCATTTGACTTGCTATATGATTTACTTATTTTTTATTGTCTGGTTCCTCCCCGTAGACTGCATGTTCCATTAAATCAGGGATATTCGTGTGTGTGTGTGTGTGTGTGTGTGTGTGTGTATGTGTGTGTTTATTACTAGCCCCTTAAACACTGTCAAGTATATTGTAATATGTGTTCAATAATTTCATAATATTATAAGTGAAAATTATATGTGTTCAATAATTTCATAATATTATAAGTGAAAATTATATGTGTTCAATAATTTCATAATATTATAAGTGAAAATTCGTAGATTCACTATAGGATGTTATCTCACAAATAGAGATAAGGAATTTGCCCACAGTATTTTAGGCCCTCCATGTGCAATGACTTAATAATGACATTCACATAGGCCTTGCAGTTCTTACCTTGACATATATTAATTGGAGAACACAGGTCTGTGTTAATGAAATCATAAATTTCTTGAGGGTAAGGGGAGAGTGAATGGTGTCTGGAATTATAATTTTGTCTAACTTTAAAGAGAGGTCATGTTTTTCTCAAATTTGCAGCAGAGCTGAGAGGACTCAAGGCTTTCCACTCTGCTTTAATACTCTTGACTCAGATTTTACACTTTGCATCATCCCTCTGGCACCTAGTACCATTCTGTGCACACAGTAGAAAAAGACATTAAATATTTATTGATTTATTGCTTCCTATGTAATCCTTTGGTTCAGATAAACGGTTGAATTCTTTAGTTCTGGACTGAACTATATGTGTGTGTACACAGAGACTAAAGGTCTTCGCGATGGCTCCCTCCCTATGGTGGTCCCCATGACTTCTTCACATTACTGTTGACTAATTCCCATTGCAAGGGAAACTACTAGAAGACAGAGAAAGGCTTCTAATGCTTTAATTCTCTGTTACATGCCTAGAAGGAGGCTAAGCATAATAAGGGACAGTAAAGAATGAAACAATTGTGTTTGAAGCTAATTACCAAGGAAACGTTGACATTAATCCATCTCTAAAGTCATCAGATATAGAATTATTTGGGTCATAATACTATGAACATATGTCATATATAAGAACTTTGGCTATTTATAAGTCACATTTATGAAATTATTTTATTAAGTACTTTCAAATAGCATATGAGCTATCTTGGTTACAACCAGAAATAGATTGAAAAATCAACTTCCTGTTTTCCCTCTTATTCTTCAAAGGTCGAGTAGGTATTTTGGAATAAATTCCTTAGTTTATGACAGACTTCTAAATTCCAAGGTAAGATGATGAAATTTCATTTTTGATGTGAAATTGTCTTACATATGATCATTTCATGTTGTGTGTATACATGCACAAAGATACACACACACAGACACACAGACACAGCAATTTGAGGGAACAACTTTTTTTGTTGTTTGTTAATGAAACATCTGTAATTAACCTCCAAAGGTAATGTTGTGATATTCAAAGGTGAATTCTCCGCCTCCACAGACTCATCAGATGTTGAATAGAGAGTGATTGACTATGGCAAAGAGTTTATATTCATATTAAAGAGAAACAAATGGCAAAGCACTAGGAGCTCAAGTATTTTAGTTGCAACTTGATTTTTAAGTCTCTAATTAACATCTTTTGGTCACAGTAGATTTTGGATTAAAGTGGCCTTTATTGTAAGATGTTTTTCTCTTGATTATGTACTTATACAAGTTAATAAAAAAGTATAAATTCTCATAGAATGAAATACAAACACCTTAAAATCATCTGGACTCTTTTGCAGAAATGTAGATAAAGGTGATGAAAACTTAATTAATGGAGTACCCTTAATATGATCAGTAGTTGGATTCTAGAATAAAAAAAAAGACCATAAAGAGAAAGACTACCAAGCCAAGTAATTCTAAGTGAAATTTAAAAAATAATCTTACAGAAAATAATTTTCCTTTGGTAAAGCAAATCATCTAAGAGTTAAAAATTTTACAACTTTAGTTCCTCTTCCATGAGCAACCTAACATTTTTAGAATCAGCAGGTTAACTATATGTATTTGCTCCTACAGATAAATATTTAAAAAAATGACCCCCCAAAAGTAATCCTTATAGTTCTTTTCTGTATGATGAATTTAATATAAATGTGAAAAGAAAATGGCCCTGTGGAAAAATTTTGGAAACAAAATAAACAGTATTATCAGTGCTGGAGTTGTATATTTCCAATTTGTGAAATGCCCATTTGGGATTGCTTTGGAAGTTTGCCACTTCTGAGGGGATTTATTCTTTCTCTGGTTTGCTCAGGGATAAACTAGATCTCCACTGGCAATACAGTGAGGGAAAGGTTATATTTTCTTCTTTTTTATTGTTTGGTGTTTAAGTATAAAGCATCAGCTTTTTCAACAAACAATCTCAAAAGCCCAATTACATGATTTCACTTGCTCAAAATGTAAGTTATTGCTAATGGAATCACAGAAAAATGTTTCTATAGTGTATGGAATGCAGAGTCAAGTAAAGAAGGCAAATTGCTATTGAAGAAGAATTATTGATTCTCCTGTTACAATAGGTGCATTTCAGCTTTGATACATGAAATTTTATTTCTATTGTAACAATAATTTATATTTAAGCCTGGAGTTTTCTGTGACACCTTCCTGGGCTATGTTGTTTTAAACCAGATGTGACAATTTTGCCTGAACTCCCCATTCTCTTGCTGTCTCTTGAAAACCTTAATTGAGTAGATGCTATCAACTCTGGGTTAGAGAATTTATAAAGGTACCAATGACTTGCTTGGCAAACTTCTGCAAGCATTTTTATCTTGTCCATTTTTTCTCTCTGACTATATGTAGACCAAATGGATATGTAGTTTTCTTTTGGCTCTAATACCTCTGAGGTTATAAAATCATTGATTTTAACTCTATATAGACTAATCAGGGGTACGTATTGAAATTCATAGATGATTTCCTCTTAAAATGCAATGACCAGGGACTGGGATTACTGTTCAACCAGCTTAGTTGATTTACAATAGCAAAGGTATTAAACAAAAACATTAATCAAGTTGAAACTAATCGGTCCATTTTCATGCTCTGACAGTTCACTGGGCTTCTGTTAAGAGTTCTTCTGACAGTTGGGTATTTTAACTGAATGACTGGTGCATGTCCATCTCATGAGGTTGGAAAGTCATGAAGAGCAGGGAATTAAGGAGCTATTCTTTATCTCTTTCATTTCCAGCCTCAGCATAGGTCTATAGAGACCCAATCTCCTACTTTTTCCATTTCCTAAGTATTACTCTTAGTATATAATTAATTGACTCCCCCCAAAAGAATTCATGAAGTACACTGTAAGCCTCAGCTTTATCATTTCCCAAATGCAGATCTCACTTGAAACATAGTGGGCATGAAGAGCAATTATTTATGTGATGTGAAATCAATTATGTGCCTGGCCCAGAGATTTTCTCAATGGATGGTACATAAAATTGTTATTGTTATTATTACTTAATACTATTTGTACAAAAAAACTCAAACAGCTTGAAGCAGAGGTAGTTCTTGTTTTAGGATGGTTCTACCAGAAATGTATACGTATCACATTATGTGTCTTTGTAATTGTTTTAAAAATGACATAGGAGCCGGGCGTGGTGGCTCATGCCTGTAATCCCAGTACTTGGGAGGCTGAGACAGGAGGATTGCAGGTTCGAGGACAGCCTCAGCAAGTAGTGAGACTCTCATCAACCTAGCAAGACCCTGTTTCAAAATTAAAACAAAATAGAGCTGGGAGTTAGCGTGGAGATAGAATGCTCCTGGGTTCAATTCCCAATACCAAAAAAAAGACATGTGACCATTTTCCAAATATTCTACTTTGAATAACTGCTTTAACATTTTAGAATGATAGTGTATGTGACAGTGTGAATTATAGTGTACTAAGGAAAGATAGCATTTGCATTTGTGTGGAGGAGGGAAAGACCTTAGTTTTAAGGGAAATTTCTTAACTTTTTCCCATCTGAGCATCATGAGAAGCAGTTATATTTATGCTATACACTTTAAGTTAGAACTATATTGAACAGTTTTATATTTTAATTTTTAACACAGAACTGCTTAGAACAATGTTTGGTACTAATAAGCACTGATAATTATTTGCTGAAAATGAACAACATAGGCCCTTTTATGTTTAATGTAACGGTATTATTCTAGGCTGAAGTACTAAATATTCAGTATCATATTTGGCTATTATGACTACCCTAGGTAATGAATAGTAGTATAATGGTAAAATAATAATCTTCCTTAAAGTATTATATTAAAAGTATTATATTAATTTACTTGCTTAATAACATAGAGACAGTAAATAGCAGAGCCAGGACAGGTACTGGGGGATCTCAAATCCAAATTTGCTGCTCATCCATTTTTACTAGACTATTAGGGCAACAGTAACTTTCTATGAGATTTTGCTAAATTCTCTTCAGGAGATGTATATTTGATAATTCAAGATAATTCATATAATAAGATAAAAGGATAAATGTCCTAATACCCTGGTTGTCCTATGATTTTTATTTGATAAGAAAATCATGGGAACATCTGGTATAATTATACATATATCTTCTGTTGTTCTTGATAAAGAATGGATTATTTTTAAAGAGACTATGACAGTCATGAAACCGAGGTCAACAAATAGTGTATAAGACTGAAGAGGAGTCTATCATTTCTAGAATGAAGTTACAATTGGAAGCTAAAAAATTAAAAGTCCCTTCATAGGTATTGAGTCACATGCAATTCTGTATATGGGAAATACAAAGTTCTCTTTTGCTATTTCCAGCATGTGACTAAATGCAATATGGCACCCCACATTATTTTCTCCTGTATTGCCACACTCTCCGTATATGTGCATATCCACATGCTATCAAGTCCCCACCATGAACCCCTCTTTGGATTGTTAAAAGTCTCCCAAATCCCAATTGTTATCTGAATATTGCTCTTTCTTGGAGTGATGAGCTTTTGAATCTAGAAGACTCTAAGATATTGTTCAAAGCAACATTGTTTCCACTTCAGTATTTCTCTCTGTTTTGATGCTGTGTTATACAGAAGACATATCTAAAAAAGATAGTTCTGGAAGCCACTGAGACAGGGACAGCACCACATATTCAACAACTCCCATTTCTTTTTCTTTATGAGGATGTAGCTGAACTACATTTCCCAACATCCTATTTAGTTAGAAGTTAGATTTGGCCACTGACTGAATGTCAATGAAACGTGAACAAAATTATGTATAATTTAGACCTGGTACTTAAGCCCTATGAATACTCCATTCATATTCTTTCTTTCTTCCTTCCGGGGAAGATTGAGACACTGAAGCACTGCAGACCTAGGTCTCCAAAGGACTTGCACTGGACTATAATGTGAATAATGAAGAAATTTGGGGGCAGTTTATAACAGTAGTTATCCTACTTTGACTACTTTAGAACACTAGTTTCTTTTTTATAGATAACCTCACCAGTGTTGAAAATAAGGCACCACAAAGTTAATTATTCAGTTTTCTACTATATTGTGATATGGTTCTAGATAAAGAATAAGATACAATACATCCTACTGTTTTCCCTTAGCCACCTGTTTCATCTTTACATAAAGAGACCCAATATCCTGCTTTAACCCATGTGGAGCAATACACAAAAACCAGATTGAAGGAGCACTGTCTATCGTTGGTTTACAAAGTTTCTGGAAAGTGCAACTATTTAGTCTGGAATATCTGCTTGGTGATTAAAGATGGTCTATGGGTGTCCTGAAAGCTATTCACTAATAGCTGGGGCCTTCTCATGTGTCCTTACTCCCAGGGAGCTATAGAAATGCCTCTTCTCTCATCCTTACTTATAGTGATCATCTCAGTGGAGCTCCATTAGGAAGTTAAACTTCAGTGCTGATAAAACAGAGTAATTCAATGTCTGAGCTCTTTCCTTGTGCTTGGGGGGGGACCAACTGCAGTTTCACAAAACCAGTGTGGGCTTTGGGCTGGTGCTCTTTGAATGTAGGCTCATCACCATTTAAGCTCCTTAGAAGGAAAGTCTACAGAAGCCCTAGAAGAGCAGCACAGTAGGTGTGCTGGCACCACCCTCAGGGAACTCTGCAACCTCCCTCCATGGGGTCCCAATATCAGGACCAGTAGGATGATTGGCATAAGGGATAGGGTAGTTGGGTCAATGGGTAGTAGGTCATAGTCTCTCTACTTGAAATGTTATAAGGTCTTCAGGAATTTAATTTTTAAAAATATTCTTCTTGAACTTGGTAATCTTACTGAAGTAATGATGGGTAAATGTTTGCCATCAGCAACTTCAAAATGTATTTACTCCTTTGGCTATGAAATCACTCATCAGAAATTTTGACCCAGTTAGCAGGGACTCACTCCTCTGTACCTGGTAGTTTCTAAACTGGCCGTTGTATTTTAACATTTTCTAATAATATTCATTACATGTTTTAAGCTCACCTAAAGATGCTTGTAGCTTTTAATCACTGATAAAAAGGAACTGTGAGATTTATCTGAAGACACATAGTAGCTAAGTAGAGGATTCAGAATTTCTGACTTCTGTAATTGAATTCTATTTCTATGGTGGTGTAGATTTTAGAAGTGTTTTTGCATACCCCATGTGTCCAGGATTTCTTCTACTGCTTCTCTAGGTTTGCTCTTCTCCTTCGTTTCACTGTGTGTCCCGGGGCATTGACCTATGTGGGCCACATATTTGGGCTTCTCGCCATCTGGCTTCCTGTTGAATTCAACTGCAGGGAAGCACTGGTACTGGCAGGGGGGGAGTACTTGCCAGGGACCCACTGTATCCTTCCGAGGGAGGTAGGGCTCCGGGATTTTGTCCTTTCTCTCTACTCAGCTTTTTCTGTCTCTGGGCCACAGAACCCATCCCTCCCCTCCCTCTCTGAATGGTAACTCTTACTACCCTTTGGTCTCCTTTTGCTTGTACAGATAGAATCTTTATTAAATTCGCCTCAGACTTCTAATTCGGGCATGCTAATTCATTTGCTTTTGAGACCCTGCCAGATCATCATCTCATTTGATATTTTGCTGACTCTATAAAATATTTGCTCCCTTTTATAATGGAAGGTATTTGATACACAGGAAAAGAAAATGTTTTGCTTTAGATCACAAAGCTAGTCTAGTCATGCAGCGGTTAGGATTCAGCAATTTTGACTCTTATTACAGTGTTTCGTCTACACCCCTGCTCTGCCTCCATTTATGACAATTATTTAATCATGTTATCCACATCATACTGAATAAATGCTGAGATCATTATCACCTTCTATTATATTTTCCAAGTAAAGATCAGGCATTGAGAGCCCATTTAAATGAGAATCATTGATGCAAATCATTTATAGTAATGCAGATGTTAATCACAGTAATTTTTAAAAGAGGGAATGTTTTATAATGGCGTAATTAAGAATCACAGGAGATCATCACAACGTGAGTCTCTTCAAAGACCCTTAATGTTAAAAGTTTAGTAAACCAGGCATTCACAAACATTGTATGTGACAGAAAAATAATTTGCCCAATAATTTGGTCAAATTTTGAATGAACAATTGACTCATCCATTCTCAGAGAAGGGAAGGTTTGATAAGGCTAGTCTTTGTGTAGAAAATTATTATGGTTTGGACAGTAAAAATGTTCAATTATTAACAAGTACTTAACTTGGCTAGTTGTACCAAGGGATCTGAAATGAACCAAAAATTATTACTTAGTACATGTAATATCTATAGTCATGTTTTGTGAGGTTTACTCATGTGGCTTTTCATCAGGAGATGTGAAAATGCTTTTTTTTCCCCAAGAGTGGATATCTGGTGTATGGAGCTAGATGCCATACATCCTCTAAAGTCACGCTTTTTGTTGCAACACTGATACCTTGCTACCCAACAACATGTTTGATGAATGCAGGGAGTATATCCCTTCTTCTATGATGGAGCCATAGAATGTGTCAACATAAAAAAATGTTAAAGTGAAGTATTAGGAAAGGGAATATCCCACCCTGACAGATCTTTATTTGCCATTTCTCCTCTGTGCCAAAACCCTGAGTCAAGATGTGATTTACAAAGCTCTGCGTTCCACCTTGTGGTGGCTACAGTGAGCTCAGCTGTCTTCAGATGACTTACTTCAATTTGTCACTCTTTGAAACTATTCCTAAATAGTCTGCTGACATGTGCTAAAGAGCTTTCAATGAAATCTGAAATAGTTCATTTGTTATATCAACTGGGAACATTAAGTGATATTTGAAAATCACTTTGAGATTGATTGAAGTGATTTAAAATATCCCTTAATGGCAGTTTGGTAGACCACAAAAGCAATATTGTCAGTAAATGCGTAAGAAAACCTTTCCATCACATTAAAAAAAATTCATATCATGTTCTAACTACATCATATCACCACTGGAGAAATCTATTACTTTAAATGTATTCTGAAAGTTTAAGAAACTTTTTAACAAATGATAGGGGATCATTTTGATTTACATCATTTAACATCATTGAAAATCATAGACCTGATAGCTTAAATGCCACAATGCATCCCTCATGTAAATAAAGATGTTGCTTATACACTTTTTTTCTTAAGAATCTAAGTATGTGTCATTATACCACATATCTGTGTTGGCCACTGTGAATCACTTTTCCAACTTAGTTAACGTGCAACTTAACTAAGCCAGATAATTGATGTGTGCCCTTAAATGTGGATGGTGATTTCTTAAAGTTCCTTTGGAACCACTTTCTCTAGAAAGATGAGTATATGGTAGTAAATGACAAGCTGGGTACAGAGAATTTCTTATGATTATTGCTTAGGATAATTTTCCCTGGGGAACAAAAGAAAGGCATACACTATCCTTTAAGTTTAGATATTGGGTATGATTTTAATTTAGAATATGTTATAATCAAAGATATGTTGTATTAATCAACAATACCTACTCATTACCAAGCTTTAATTTCTAAGTTAAATATAAGTATAGTAAAATATGAATTAAACTCTAACCACCATCATTCTTTACAATTTGATAAAGCTACCAGACCAATAATTCTGAGAATCTGGCTTCTTGGAGTGGATCTAAGAAGGAAACAGGGTACAGAGAAATCTGTCTTCCTGTCTAAGCTGAAGCTGGGCTGTGAGGAGTCAGCTGGCTTTGTCCTGGTGTCGAAGTGAGGGGGCACTGCATGACAGAACTGAGTCCTGGTCAAAGGCTGGGACTGTAGACAGATACCTCTTCCTTGCTCAAGTTCATAAGATGCTGTGGTGACTGATTAAGATTGCCCTTAGCAAAGAGGTACCTGACAATGGAGCCTGCAATAAGGAAAGGTAATACATGGACATACATCACCAACTAATGCAACTCCAAGAGAAACGCCCTGAGGGTATCCTGTCCTGGGATCAGTATGGAGAAGGTGGTAACAGAGGTTTGGCTGGCTACTTCACCTACCTACTTCTTTGTTCTCTACACCCACAAAACATACTCTCCTTGTAGAAAAAAACCCTCAAACTTATGAGTTTGCAATTATGCCATATCACAAGTGGGGCTTAAAAAGGGGTTTTGATAAGCAATGTCTACTGGTCATGATTCCTTGTGCCTAGTATTAGTGACCAGAACATCATGATAGAGAATTACATGATTTAGATGGGTCATTCTATCGGAGCCATATTACACCGCTGCTGTGCATGGCCAAAAGCAAATTTGTTAATTTTCCATTAATTTAATTCTGCTGTCAAACTCGATTATATATTTGTTAGCAAGTCAATATTTCTCAAAGTGTGATTTATGGGCCATCTATGGCAGAATTGTTTTAAATGCAAAATTTGGGGTACTAAACCTCTTGAATTAGTACCCCTGGGGTGAGGCGTAGGAGTCTATGGCAGAATTGTTTTAAATGCAAAATTTGGGGTACTAAACCTCTTGAATTAGTACCCCTGGGGTGAGGCGTAGGAGTCTGCATTTTTAGTGAGAAGCCCAGGTGATCCGTATGTACACGGGAGTGGAAATAGAGCACAGCTGTAATGAGATGGTTTTCCTTTGATGAGGGCTCACAGTCACCATGGACAGATCCTCGCAACTCATTTATTTTAGAGCTCAAAGGGACCACAGAGAGCACCTCATTCAGCATCCACATGATTAAATGATGTGTTTGAAATTCCAAAAACATATGATTATTTCAATGAGAAGACTGCTTTAGAAACTATCCCTGACATAAAAATAATAGCTGTCATTTATAAGGAACCAAAATATCCTTAGCAATTAATATGGTGGGTTTATTAATAAAAATGATCCTTAGCCACAGAAGGGTGATTTAGGAAATATATTTCATTAGCGGATGGACCGTTTCTACCATTGAAGTCATCAATTCCAGGCAGCCTTTGGAGTAATAATGGGACACACATGTAGAACAGCTGCAATAATATGGTCATTGAAACATACTTTGAGTTATCTTTATAAAAATGTTTTCTGAATGACTCTACTGGGGGCAGGGACTGGGGATTGAATCCAGGGGAATTCTACCTCTGAGCTATACCCCCAGACCTTTAAAATAGCTTTTTTCTGTTATTTTGCAACAGGGTCTTGCTAGGTTGCTGAGGGTCTCACTCAGTTTCTGAGGCTGGCCTTAAACCTACAATCCTCCTGTCTCAGCCTGTCGAGTATGGGGATTACAGGCATGTGCCACTACACCTGGCCTCTGATTGATTACAAATTGACAGATTTTGAAATTCTTTATCCCAAAGTGTTTGAATAGAAATATGTGTACCTATAATCAAACTGGAATATTAAGTTAGTACAGAACAAGTGTGAGACTAGACCTAAATAGGAACATTTCTTATTTTTTGCCATTTGATCTTATAAATCTCAAAACTGGCTTCCCCACTGAATAAGTATTCTTAGATTCTATTATTTACAGAGATCTGGAAACCTCAAAAATGATAAATGACCCAATCCATCAGTTGGCAGAATTATTCTTTGTAGTAATCACTGTGACTCTGGAATTTTCAATTTGCCTTTTTTTTTGCAGTAAAAATGAGCCTCCTAGGGGGAATTAATATTGTTATCAATCTCTTTATAGTGGGAGACCCTTATGTGGCACTTGTCATGAATTTTGCTACTGATCCTTTTGCTCATTTTCACCTTCTAAGTCCAGTGTTGGTGGACTGCCATCTGAGGATAAAATCCAGCCTCTGGTCAGAGTGTTTGCACTAGTGCCTGCAAGTTAAGAATGTCTTTTCCGCTTTTAAAAAAGAGTTTAAAAATTTTAAGTGTTTCATATAAAAGTTATATGAAATTCAAATTTCAGTGCCCATAAATAATGTTTTACCGGAAGACATCCTTGATCATTTATTTACCTGTTGTCTCTGTCTGCTTTCACGCTACAACTGCAGAGTTGAGGAATTGCTTGCAACAGAGACCATATGTCCTACAAAGTCTAAGATATTTACTATCTGGCCCTTTACAGAAAATGTTTGTGAATCTCCCTTCTAGAGTAATAGGTTTCAAAGTATATACCCTAGACCCGTAACACCAGCACCACCAAGGAATTTGTTGCGAGAAATGCGGGCTTCTCTCCAGATGTGTGGAATCAGAAATTATGGAGGGGAAGCAGCTGTGGGAGGTGGACTCAGTGATCCGTGCTTTAGTGAGCTTTCAAGTTGGTTCTGATGCCTGCAGTAGTTTGAGAACCACTATCACTTGGAGGGCTTGTGTAAAGGATAAAATAAGCAGAAAACAAAGATTTGAAAATGTAAGTTAATATGCACATGTAAGGATTATGATTCGTTTAGCTTTTGCTCTGCAAAGAAAACTTACCAAAAATAAAAAAGAAAATGGTGATCACTGGTGAACACTCTTTGTTGCCAGTGAGAAAAGATCTTGTTAGAGAAAAAAAAATGTATGACTTGCTTTTAGGGGTTACTTTAATTTTAACAGGCTTTATAAAATTATATTCAGAATAGCTTTGATAAATCAGGAAAGTGAGATGACAACCTTTCTGGAAGCTGAATCGCAGTGGTACTTAAAAGGGCTTACCACTAGGTTTATGAAGAAGAAAATACAATATGCTTCAATTGTTTACATGGGAAGGTAAAAAGCCTAACCTACAATTACATGTGGAAATAAAACTGACTTTAACAGAAGGGAGGAAAAAAAATACAGCTTTTTTCTGTAGAAGAACCTGGTCCTGATGTCCTGTCATTTGATGCATACGTGCCATGAACACCAAGTACTCACCCCCATATGGCTGACATTTTTGCATCTACTATTGACGATGAGACTGCTTGGTCCCAATCAGAAATGAAACTGTGGGCGCAGATGAGGATGAAAGGAGACACGAAGACTAATCATTTAAAAATAAAATATAACAAAATAATCCATCCTAAGTGAGGCCATTGCTTTAAAAAGCACACTGCAGAAAACCCTTTAAACAGGGCTCTTAACACTCCCCTCTAAGGCAATGAATGGTTCAATGTACCATCCCATTCTCATTCAGTGGTATTTATTTCAGGATATTAATGAATATTTAATTTCAGTTCTATTTACCAGTACAATAAAACCCGAGGTGATAAAAATAAGAAAATGATATGGTTACCGAAGCTAGAACAAAATGTTACAGTTAAAAAATGGAGATTGTAATAGAGGGGTATGGTGATAGTGGGGTAGCTAACACTGCCCACGGAGAGAGTAAGCAAATTAGACAACAGATTCAGTTTTCCAAAAACATTGTAAACTTATATAAGAGGCTTCTTTTCAGTTACAAGATATGCAAAGATAGCCAGCCACATTTTGAGTAGTTAAGAGCTCAGCTTCTGTTGCTATTTGAGTAACCTTGGGCAAGGCATAAAATTACTCCCCACCTCTATTTTCTATCAAAGGAAGACAATGATAACATTATCTATTTCACAGCATGACAGTGAGGGTGACATGAAATAATCCACATAAAGATGTGAGCCCTGTGCTTAACACATAGTGAACACTTAAACGTGTTAGCTATTATTATTGCCGTTATTAATTTTTTATCATATATTTGTAAGGCCGCTGTGGTGAGAAGGCAGCAGAGAAACGTGGAGAAAGATGGTTCAGTATGCCAACACGCTCAGAACTCACTCATCAATCAGATCAGGTTATTCAGTAGGATTGCCTTCTGGATCAGCTTTGAAACAATTTAGTGGTGGCTTCTGTAGAAGTTGTTTTGGCAACATACACATGGTGACTCCACAGAGAAAGTTCACAGCTACATCTGGAAATTAGCTTCAGCAACACATTCATCAAATACCAAAGCCATTCATATATAAAAAAAAATCTAGGTTCTATTCCAGTCCAAGTGGGGATAACCACTGTTACTTTTCTTGGAGAAGTTATCTCTTTAGTTTATTTACTAAAATTTGCAAATGAAACCAAATTCATTGTAAGCATTCTTGTCCTTATGCCTTGACCTGTAAATTCCAAATCTGTTTCCACCCTGGGGGGAGAGACATCTGGATGCTGGTAGCCATCTGGCTGTGCTCTTCCTTCCTAAGGGCGTGTCACTGAGGCAGCTCTAATGCCTGATCTCAGTCCACATGTGGAAAAGGGTATTTCCATTTAAGAGTCTGAGGACATATGGCTTAGCATAAAAAATAAGCATCGGTAAAACTTCATGTGTAGACAAAGACAAGTGATAACACCTTGCTTTGGAACACATTGTTGCTCATCAAAAGAACAATTGCCACTTGAGTCTCCAATTCATGACATTTTCGATGTGATAGATTCAGAATGCCACCATGATTTTTGAAAACATAGAAGGTTGCTTTTCTGGTGCCTAGCCATTAGAAGTTATTTTGACCATGCATATGCTTTATCATGTGCTTCTCATTACCAGAGGGTACAGTTAGTGTTCCAGGGAATATGTGGGAAAAAATACAATGTGATTATTCTGCATCTTCTTCAAGTCTCAACGTTTATAGCAAATATTTAAATTTAGAAGGGATGTATTCTGTGCTGGGGGAAGTTTGGGGGATCTAGTAATAAAGAAGATAATCACAGTCTTTGACATCATGGAGCTTCATATCTAATTAAAACATACTTCATATTAAAACCAAGTAATGGTAGATATGCTATGACATCAAATGGAAATTTTGAATTCAAATTCTGATAAAACAAGTAAGTATAATGAAATTCTCCCTGGGGAACATGTTCATGTTCCTCTGCCATAGGGATACCCTAGTGGAAAAAAACTGAAAGGCAGAAGTTTACTGAGTTGGAAGTACCTGCTGATAAGCTTTCCAAACAAGATCCCATGAGATCACATTTTAAATGTTATTACCACACTGACACTTTACTTCTGCACACCCATTATTGGTGAATGTTTCCTTCCAAATCAAAGACAATTACTTTCTTTTAGATATAGGAATGGTTCTAGTCTCCATTCCCATCACCCCCTTCAAATTTTCTCACCCTTTCTCTCTTCTATATTGTTACCTTGAATGCCAATGAATTGTGTGTGT
>PVJS01002365.1:0-85193 GCA_004027185.1 Glis glis | reverse complement strand
GGTTGCTGAGAGCCTCACTAAATTGCTGAGGCTGTCCTCCTCGAACCTGTGATCTTCCTGTCTCATGCCATTTTTTAAACTTGAAGTTCTTGTGCACTGTTGGTTTAGAGGAAATCTGTTGACTTTTGCATATTGACTTTATCCTGAGACTTAGCTTAATAGGTTCAGGAATTATTTTTGTAGATTCTTTGGGGTTTTCTACATAGCCGATCATGTCACCTATGAGTAGTTTGGGTTTTTTTTCCTTTCCAATTGTACTTCTTTGTTCTTTTCCTTGTCTTATTAGGTAGCATTCCAGTGTGGTCTTAAATAAGAACAGCAAGGGAGAACATCCCCGCAGTATTCCCAATTTCAGGAGAAAAGCCTTCAGTCTCACACCATTAAGTGTGGTGCTCACTGTAACATGTATTTCCTTTCCTTTATTAGGGTAAGGAAATTCCCCTCTAGTCCTGGTTTTTTTGTTCGTTTGTTTTTTGTTTTTGAGAATTTTGGTTGTAAATGAGCACTGGGTTTTGTTAAGTTTTTTGGCATTTATTGATATGATCAATCATATTTTTATTCAGTGTGTTAATGTGATGAATTGTATAGATTGATTTAGGAATGGATGGATTTAATTTGCTAATATTTTGTTAAGAATGTGCATGTCTGTAGCCGGGCGTGGTGGCGCACACTTGTAATCCCAGTACTTGGGAGGCTGAGACAGGAGGATCCAGGTTCGAGGCCAGCCTCAGCTACTTAGTGAGGCCCTCCGCAACTTAGTGAGACCCTGTTTCAAAATAAAGAACAAAAAATAGGGCTGGGGATATAGCCTGGAGGTAGAATGCCCCTAAGTTCAATCCCCAGTACTGAAAAAAAATAAAGAATGTGCATGTCTAGCCAGGTGTGATGGCCCATGCCTATAATCCCAGTACTTGGGAGGCTGAGACAGTAGGATCACAGGTTCGAGGCCAGCCTCAGCAATGTAATGAGACCCTGTTTCAAAATGAAAAGGGCTGGGTGTGTAGCTCAGAGACAGAATGCCCCTGCGTTCAATCCCCAGTACCAAAAAGAAGCAACTTGCATACCTGTATTTATAAGACATATTGGTTTCTAGTTCCCTTTTCAAAACTACAATGTCTTTGGATGGTTTTGATAATAGTGTAATATTAGCCTCATAGAATCAGCTGGAAATTGTTCCCTCTGCTTCTGTTTTCTAGAAGATATTATGGGTAACTGATACCATCTCTGAAATATTTGGTGGAATTCATCAGTGAAACCAGCTGGGCCTCAGGCTTTCTTTTTTGGAGGGTTTTCCAATTCTGGTTCAATTTCTTTAACAGATATAGGTTTATTCGTGTTACTTCTCCTTGTGTGAGTTTTTATAGTTTGTGTCTTTGAAGAATTGGTCTCTTTCATCTAAGACATCATATTTGGGAGCACAGAGTTATTTATAATTTTCCCTTATTATCCATTCACTGTGGAAGGGATCAGTAACGGTGGGCCATTTTTCATTTCTGGTATTTGCAATTTGTATCTTCTCTCTTTTTTCTCAGTTAGCCTGGCAAGGGGTTACCAGTTTATTGATATTTTCAAATAAGTGGATTTTTGGTTTTATTGCTTACTTTTCTCCATTATTTTCCTGTTTCCAATTTCACTGGTTTCTGCTCTAATTTTTATTCTTCCTCTTGCTTTGGCCTTACCTTGCTCTTTTCTTCTCCCCCAAGGCAGAAGCCAAAAGTTATTGATGTTTAATCTTTCCTCTTTTTAATATGTTCACTTAATATTATAAATTTTCTTCTCAGCACTGTCTTAATGTATCCCAGAGGCTTTGATAAGTTGCACTCATTAAATTAAAATATTTTCAGTTGTTTTGCACACAGTTTATTTAGAAGTATGTTATTTAAGTTCTTAATATTTGGGAATTTTCCAGCCATCTTTCTTTTGGGGTTGCTAAATAAATCCCATAATGGAGCACAATTTTATGATCTCTATTCTTTTAAACACACACACACACACACACACACACACACACACACGTAGGTGATGCTGGGAATTGAACCCACAAGCAGTCTACCTCTGAGCCATACCCCCAGCTCTATTTTAATTTTTATTTTGCAACAGGGTCTTGCTGAGTTGCTGAGGAGGCTGGCCTCGAACCTGTTATCCTCCAGTCTCAGCCTTCCAAGTACTAGGACTACAGGCTTGCACCACCACACCTAGCTTCCAGCTATTCTTTTAACCCTATTAAGGAGTGCCGTATGGCCCAGAATGTGGTCTGTCTTGACAAATGTTTCGGGTGAACTTGAGACGCATGTGTATTCTGCTGTTGCTGGATGACGTTTTCCATAAATGTCAATTAGACTGATCGATCAATTGATCGATAGCGCTGTTCTTGCTGTGTCCTTACGATTTCCTGCCTGCGCAAGCCAGTGATTGCCAAGGGACGAGTGCCGATGTCTCCAACTAGGCTAGCAGACCTGGCTGTTTCCTCTTTCAGAGTGGTCAGGGTTTGCCTCATTTTAAAGCTCTGATGTTAGGTATATACATATTTAGGATCAGTTTGCTTTCTTAGAAAGTCGACCCCTTTATCACAATGTTGCACCCCCCGAGCCCCGATCCCCTTCCTTGCTCTGAAGTTGGCTCCATCTTCCTTTGATGTGAGGTAGCATGGGTTTATCTTTCTCGGCCTCTTTACGTGCATCCTCTCTGAGTCTTGGTTTTCAAAGTCGGTTTCTTGTAGACAACATATAGTTGCATCTTAGTTTTTAATCGACTCTGATAACCTTTGTCTCTTAATTGGCGCATTGGGACATTCACATTCCAAGTGATCATGGGTATATTTGGATTAGTATCTGCCATGTTTGTATTTATTTTGTATTTGTTGCATTTATTATTTTTCTCCTCTCCCTCTCTGTGTTTTGTTTTTAAAATTATCTCTCTTTTTCATCATTTTCTTAGTGGTTGTTCTAAAGTATATAGTATCTGTTATCAACAAATCTAAGTTCTCCTTGAAATACACTATCGCTGCCTCATGAGTAGTGGAGGTACTTATAAAAGGGTGGTTTAAATTCTTCCCCATTGTCCCTTGAAACATTGCTATTATTTATTTCACGTATCCATCCATATGCTATGATCTAAAATGTATAACCCAAAACATTACCATTAAAGAAAGTTATCTTTTACGTCAATTAAGAATAAGAATAAGAAAAATAAGCCAGGTGTGGTGGCATATGCCTGTAATCCCAGTACTTGGGAAACTGAGACAGGAGGATCGCAGGATCTCAGCCAGCCTCAGCAACCTTGTGAGGCCCTCTGCAACTAAGCAAGACCCTGTTTCAAAATAAAAAGTAAAGTAAGGATGGGGTGTAGCTCAGAGATAGAATCACCTCGGGTTCAATCCCCAGTACCAAAAACAAAAAGAAGAAGAAGAAAAACAAGCTGAGTGTGGTGGTTCATACCTGTAATCCCAGTATTTGGGAGGCTGAGGCAGGAGGATCGCAGGTTAGAGGTTTGAGACTAGCCTCTGAAACAGTGAGACCATGGTTCAAAATAAAATGTAAAAAAAAAGAGGGGGGAGGCTGGAGGTGTAGCTCAGAGGTAGAGTGCCCATGGACTCAATCCTTAGTACAAGAAAGAAAGAAAGAAATCAAGAAAGAAACAAATCAAGAAGGAAAGAAAGAAAGAAATCAAGAAGGAAAGAAAGAGAATAAGAAATATAACACATATTTTGTTTTCCTTTTGCTTATTCCTTCTTGATGTTCCTTTCTGTCTTGGCCAGGGTTCACTAGACTAACAGAATTCACAGAATGAGTATATGGAAAAAGGGATTTATCAGATGGGCTTACAGTTTGCAGCAATGTAGTCCCAAGTCCTGACTGCACGTGGAGAGTCAGAGGAACCAGTAGCTGGTCGAGCGGTCTAAGAGCTGGAGTCTTAGGATCCGAGCAACCACTAATTCAGTCCCAGTCCAAGATGTGAAGATCAGGAAGCTCTTCGGAGAAACGATGGTGAAGTTTCAGTCCGAAGGGCTGGAGGCCGACGATCTCAGACGAGAGCAGAAGATCAAGAAGCTCTTCAGAGAAACGGCGAAGTTCCAGTTCTATGAGCCAGAGGCCGATGATCTCAGGCGAGAGCAGATGCGTTTTCTTTGGAAAGAGTCGCGCATCCTTCTACGCGGCTTCTCCCTCTTTTATCTAAGTCCGCACCTATCAGAACCCTGCTGCCTACATTCAGGGCAGGACTTTCTGTTTAATCTGCTGTTACACACCCAAAGTCACATGATCTTGGGTGTGTCACGATCTGGTCAAGTTGACAAATTAGATTGACTAACACACTTTCTTTGTGTATATCATCCAAGTTTCTGAACTATGCCAGTTTGTTTCTGCCTGAAGAACTTCTTTGGAACATTTCTTACAGGACTGGTCTGCTGCTAATGAATTCCATTGTGGTTTTTTTTTTCATTGAAAGTATTTATCCCTCTGTCACCTTTACAGGATAAATCTGCTCAATATAGAAATCTTATATTTTTTGTTTAAAATTTCAAAGCAAAATATTTCACCCCACTTCCTCTTGCTGCATACCATCTGGGGGAAAATCCACTGTGCTTTTTATCCTGGTTCCTTTGTAGACACAATGTCTTATTCCTTGGGCCTCTTTCAATAATTTTTCTTTTGATTTTCTGCAATTCAAATATGATATGCTGAGGGAGAGGTATGTGTGTGTGTGTATGTGTGTGTGTGTTTGTGTGTGTTTGTGTGTGTGTGTGTTTGGTATGTATGTATTTATTTATCTAGTTTTGTGTGTGTGGTACCTCTGAGCTACACCCCCAGCCCTTTTTATTGTTTATTTTGAAACAGGGTCTCCCTAAGTTACCACACACTGGCCTTGAACCTGTGATCCTCCTCTCTCAGCCTCCCAAGTACTAGGATTCCAGGCGTGCGCACTGTGCCTGGCAATGTGTTTGGTATTATCAGGCTCAGTGTTCACTGGGATTCCCACACATGTGTTAGTGTCTCTCACTAATCCTGGAAAGTTCTTGTCTATTATTATTTCAATTCTTTCTTTCTTTCTCTTTCTTTCTTTCCTTTCTTTCTTTCCTTTCTTTCTTTCTTTCTTTCTTTCTTTCTTTCTTTCTTTCCTCCTTCCTTCCTTCCTTCCTTCCTTCCTTCCTCCCTCCCTCCCTCCCTCCCTTCCTTCCTTTCTTTCTTTCTTTCTCTCTTTCTCTCTTTCTTTCTAGTATCCCAGTGACATATACATCTTTGATATCATCACATGGCGTCTTCCTCCATTCTGTCCTCTCTTTGGGTCTCCTTCTTTGAGAAGTTGCTGTCTCCTGCCTCAGCTCCTATTCTCTCCCAGGCTGCACCAGGTCTCCTGACCAACCCATCAGAAGCTATCTTTTTTGTTACTGTAGTTTTTACTTCTAGCCCTTCCTTCCTTCCTTCCTTCCTTCCTTCCTTCCTTCCTTCCTTCCTCTTTTTTGTACTGGGTTTGAACTCAGGGGCATTCTACCTCTGAACTACACTCCCATTCCTATTTCATTTTTTATTCTGAAACAGGGTCTCACTAAGTTGCTGAGGGTCTTGCCAAGTTGCTGAGGCTGGCTGCGAACCTGTGATCCTCCAGTCTCATCCTCCTGAGAACTGGGCTCACAGGTGTGCACCACCGCACCGGGCGAGTCTGGCGTGACTTGGCACGGGTCCTTCGGCAGCTGGCTCGGGGGTGCACAAGAGTGGCGAGTTGGGCTTTGACCCAGGCCTGCCCCCGCCCCACAAGGAGCCAGGGGTTCACCCTCCAGCAGCCCGCACTGGGAGGAAGCCCACAGTCCCCTGAACCATCCCTGCCTCTCCTCACAACCTTTATCATGGCCGCGGCCATCCAGGGGGAACCAGCGAGTCCTCCCCACTCTGGAGTCACGCCACATCTGCAGCTGCTCAATCAGCCCCGGAACTGTCACTGCGGGAGCAATGGTCTTCAGACGAAACGCCCTAAGCCTGGTTCCATGCGTGTCGGCATTTGAGAAATATTAATATTCCAGAAATGTTCCTGGACTGTTAAGGCGTGTGTGACCAATGCTAATATTGTGACCTAAAATCCACCATGTGCTTATCCAAGCCAGCACCCTCATGGTCCTCTGGATGCGCCTGACCCCGCTTCCCGCCTGGGCTCTGAGTCCCAGCAGGGCAGGAACTCCCATGATCCCTTGCTCGTAGAGGGGCTGAACGAGACCTTTAGCGCTGGCCTAATGAGCAGCCAGCCCACAGCGGTGCCCACTGGTGGATGCAGGGGGGAGGGGGCGCCGGTGTCCCTGCAGAAGGCAGAGTGCTGTGACACGAGGAGTGTGGGCTCTGAAGATCACTTAATCACCCTGCCTCAGTTTTCCTATCTGCAAAGCTGAGATTATACAGTCTTCTGGTTACAGGACACTGTGAGCCAGGCTGCGTGCCCAACATGCTTCATACGCTACTCTCCCAATGTCCGATTATCATCTTGACTAGTGTCCAGGCCCCGGGTCAACCTGAGATCCGGAGGTCACGTGGGTCACAAGGAGACCAGGCGCACAGGAAGCGCGGGCGTGGCGGTTCTCACTGGGTCACGGGGACCACGGCGGGTAAGCAGGCCGGCTCTCAGCTCTTGGTGCTGACGGTTTCTGGTGCACCGTGGAAGGTGGTTTCTGTCTCTCCCCGCTCTGTAGCAAATTACAAGGGCTCTGGAAGAAATCGCAAGCCTCGTTTGCACACTCATCATGGTGACAGGGCTGGAGCAGATCCGTGACCTCAGGTGACGAAGATTTTAATTGGTTTTCATGTGAGCCAAGTCACACAGATTGGAAGTGTCTGACGTGGGCGACTGCTGTCGAATTAGGCGATCGATCCTGGGTGCCGCGCTTCTGGGTGTAATGAACTCCTTCCTCCCTGCCGAGTCCTACCTGCTGGGAGGGCGCTTCCAGACAGGCGGGGGCAGCCAGTAGGGAGCTCTGGGTGGCTTCTCGCCCCACACCCAACGCCCAGGAAGGAGGAGGCCCCGGTCAGGTTCCCCAAGGCAGTGCTTATTGGTGGCAGGACCAGCCAAGTCTGCCATTCCTGGGGTCCAGGAAGGACCCCAGGCCCCAAGGTCCAATCATGGCATATAAACTTGTATTATCTCGTTGAGGTTTGGGATTTTTTTTGGTAGTGGTGATTTTTCCCAGGGATATTCTCCCTCCAAGCTATACTCCCAGCCCCCCTCCAAACTACACCCCCAGCCCTTTTTATTTTGAAATAGGGTCTCACTAAGTTACTGAGGGTCTCACTAAGTTGCTGAGGCTGGCCTTGAACCTGCAATCCTCCTGTCTCAGCCTCCTAAGTACTAGGATTACAGGCCTGCACCACCACCCCTGGCTATGTTGAGGGGTTTTTTTTTGTTTTGTTTTATTTTGTTTTTTGTGGTACTAGGGATTGAACCCAGGGGCATTCTATCTCCGAACTACACCCCCAGCCCTATATTTTTATTCTTTTTTTTTTTTGTTTATTTTTTGTAGTGCTGGGGATTGAACCCAGGGGCATTCTACCTCCAAGCTACACCTCCAGCCCTATTTTTTATTCTTTATTTTGAAACAGGGTTTCACTAAGTTGTGGAGGGACTCACTAAGTAGCTGAGGCTGGCCGCAAACCTGCGCTCCTCCTGTCTCGGCCTCCCAAGTACTGGGATTACAAGCATGCGCCGCCACCACACCCGGCTTATTCTTTATTTTTGAAACAGGGTCTCACTAGGTTGCAGAGGGCCTCACTAAGTAGCTGAGGCTGGCGGTGAACCCAGATCCTCTTGTCTCAGCCTCCCAAGTACTGGGATTACCAGCGTGCACCACCACGCCCGGCTTTCTGTTGAGCATTTTAAAGACCTCTTACTTCTGTGACTGAATTAACTTTTGTCAGACGCGTGGGCAGGTCAAAGAACAGAAACACATTTCTTTGTTTTGACCTGTCGCTCCTTCCATTTGTAGCAGATTCAAATCTTAGCCCAGAAGCGTGCAGAAAATCATATTTCTCCATTTGCGTTCAATCAGCCGAGACCCCAGCCTGACCTCCTGTCTGCAATGCAGGTGGACAGCAGATCTGTCACTGTCGAGACTCCCCTCCGCCCATCGCGGTCACCGGCTCCCTGGTCCTGCCAGGCTTGGGGTGCTGTGGCCCTCACTGTGTTCTTAAGGTACCCATGGGCAGGGTCTGGGGTCCCCTTTGCTTTGGGGGACCCAGAAAGTTGGATTCAGCCACTCTGGGCTCCCAGTTGGTCGCCTCCTGTCCCGACTTCCTCCCTGTCTGCAGAGCTGCGCCCCTCCCCCTGCGCCCTCGGGGCTCTCCTGCACCCCTGTGTGCGGCTCCTGTCCAGCCTCATTATCCCCGAGCAGCTTCCCGGTGGCTCCAAGTGGTCTCTGACTCCTGCCCGGAGCCTGGGGATGTGGAGGCTCAGGGTTTCCCGGGTGGACAGAGGGATGCAGAGAGCAGATAAACATAAATGACCAAAGCCCAAAACTGGCCTGCCACGTGTTCTGTCTTCCGTATTGGGACAGCAGCACGAGCTGAGACCGGCGGTTCCCACCCTGCCCGCGGGATGCGCCCCCTCCGCCCCTGTCCTGGCGCCTCCTCTTCTCTCTTCCTCCTAAAGTTGGAGGGATCCGGGGGGCTCGTCCTCTTCTCTGCTCAGATCACCTCCTTGCTGCTCTCTCCCGCCTAGGCCAGGGGTCTGATACCACCCTGGTGCCACTCAGTGCCAGCCCAGACTTCCCTCCTGAGCTCCCGTCTGCAGATCCAGCTCAGCTCCTGGCTGTCCCTCTGAATGGGCCGTGGGGAGCCTGCTGCATCCCGGGCAGCTGCACCTCCGACCTTGCTCAGGTTGAAGTCAGCCCGCCTCGTTCTCTCACGCCCACATCTGTGTGTCCATGGATTCTGTTAATTCTGCCTGCAAGACCGGTTCCCGGTGTGAACACCTGGCAGCCCCTCCCCTGTGGCAAAGTCGCGCTTGGATGGGTGCAGTCGCCTCTTCCTGGAGCCCTTGGGGCTCTTGTGGCACAGCTCCTGGGTGTTCCTTGAAAGCATAGGGCTCATCTTATGCCTCTGTTCAAAAGCCCGTAGGGCTCCCCATTTCTCTGAGAAAGCGCCGAAAGGCTTACAGAGGCCCAGGCGTGAGTCACCAGCTGCAGAGCCGTATCCGTGCATTTCTCCCCTGACCTCCTCTCTCCACGAAGCTGCAGCCCCCCAGCCCCCTTGCCCTTGCCCGAGCCCTCACAGACCCGGCTCCCTTGCAGCCTTTCACTGGCCACCCCTTCTGTCCAGAATATTCTCAGCCCCCAGCCTTTCCTCAGTCACCTCCCCCATGAGGCCACCCCAGATCACCCTGTTCAAAGTCGCCACTGCACCCCAGCACCCACGCAGGTCCCCAAGATCGGCTCAGCTCCCTGCTTCCCATTATCACTGTCTGATGATTCACCGACACAATAGACTTATTTTGTATTTACTTCTTGCGTTGCGGGGATGAACCCAGGGCCCACAGCCCACGGGGCACGCACTCTGCCTGTGAGCCACACCCCAGCCTTCATTAGACTCATTGCTGGGTAGGGATGTGGCCCCCTAATACCCTGCTGTGCCCCAAACACCTGGAAAATGCCGAGACAGAGCAGGGCTGGGGGAATGCTTGTGGAGAGTGAGCCACGAGGACCAAGTAACCGCACCCCTGTGAGGCTGGAGCATTTCTGCCCGTCTCAGGAAGCCGTGAGAAGTGCCGGTCAGAATCCTAAAATAATGGCCAATGCGGGATGAGTCAACGACGGACATCATCCTGTGGTCCAGGGGCACGTTCTAATTCCTTCTCTTTCCCGAGAGCAGCCTGGGCTGCCTTGTTTCCCTGCGCCTTGCTGCCCTTCTTGTCCCCAAGCTCATGGTCCCAGGGGAGCAGAGCCTGGGCGCCACAGGAAGGTGATACCAGGCGCCCCCAGGCAGCAGCCACAGGAGGAGGGGGGGGGGGGGGGGGGGGGGGGGGGGGGGGGGGGGGGGGGGGGGGGGGGGGGGGGGGGGGAGAGGAGGGGGAGGAGGAGGAGGGAGAGGAGGAGGAGGAAGAGGAGGAGGAATGAGAGGAGGAGGAGAGCAGAGTCCCCAAAGGACAAGATGCTGTGGACGTCTCATTATCATGCGCGCACAGTTGGATTTCACGCCTCCTTTACTGCAGAATGAAACGTTTTTTAAATCTGGGAAATTCTAATGAGAACTCAAGTTTCCCAAACAGCCGCAAATGGCCAGAGGACTACTGCGTTTGTAAACAAAACGGAATCTGCGATTGTGTTGCTGAGTGCCAGAGCCTTTGAAATCCTAGAGAAGCAGGGTGGGTGGTGTTCGTGTGGCTTCTCGGGAAGCCAGGGAACACCCAGCTCTGGATGGCCGGATGGTCGAGCGGTGCTGGGATGGACAGGTGGGCCCTCAAAGACCATGCCACGTGCGGAGGAATCATGGCCACCTGCCACCTGCAGGACACGGCTCCCGATGGAGGAATGTCCCCTCCCCATGGCGTCCTGGCGGGGCAGCAGGTGCAGCGCTCACCTGGGGCGGGAGCTGCGGCAGGCAAGGTGCACGCTAACTCTGCCAAGCACTCTGCTCTCTGCTGCTGGCTGCTGGCTCCAGCTCCTCCCCCGTCCCACGTGAAGTCCCTGGGGAGAACACAGTGCCCGGGGCTCTGTCTGGGCTCTCCCTCCACTGGCGAAGAGTAAAGGCGGGGGCCAGGGAACCCCGCCATCCCACCTCATTGTAGACGAATGCACATTTTCTTCATGGGAGCAGGTCAGTGCTGCCCTCTCCTTCCCCAGGGCTTCAGAACTTAAAAGGTTCAGACCCCTGAGAACTGGAGAGAAGCTGCCCCGACGCTTCCTGACCTGCGGTGGTGTGCCAGGCAGGCGCCGCGAGGTTTCTCTAATACAGGGGTCCCTTGGGGTCCAAGGGGAATGGGTTCCAGGACCTCCAATGACACCAAAATCCATGGATGCTCAAGTCCCTTATATCAAATGTTGTCACATCTTCTGTATACTCTTTTTTTTTGTATGGGGGATTGAACTGAGGGCCATTCTGCTTCCGAGTTACCCCCCCCCAGCCCTTTTTATTTTTTCTTTTAAAACAGGGTCATGCTAAGTTGCCAAGGCTGGCCTCGAACCTGTGATCCTCCTGTCTCAGCCTCCCAAGTACTGGGATTGAACCCAGGGGCATTCTACCTCCAAGCTCCACCCCCAGCCCTATTTTTTATTCTTTATTTTGAAACAGGGTCTCACTAAGTTGCAGAGGGCCTCACTAAGTAGCTGAGGCTGGCCGCAAATCTGCGATCCTCCTGTCTCAGCCTCCCAAGTACTGGGATTACAAGTGTGCACTACTACGCCCTGCCTCTGTATACTTTTAATCACCTCTTGATGACTGATAATACCAAATACACTGTAAATGCTATGTAAATAGTTGTAATATTGCATTGTTCAGGGAACTATGATTTCAAAAGTCTATACATGTTGAGTGCAGATGCAATTTAAAAAACTTTTTTTTTGATCTGAGGTTGGCTGGGTGTGCACATGCAGAACCCGCACCTACGGAGGGCTGACCATTTTGTATCTTAAGTGTAGGCATGGGCCTGTCAGGGTTAAAGAGAAAGAAATCGAGTCCCAGAGACACCAGAGACTCACCCAGGGCCAGCTGGCAGGCTGTGACTTCAAAAGAGGGCTCGTGGCTCTGGGGCTAGGACTGGTTCTCCTGTAGCAGAGGGGGTCTCTACTGTGTCCCCCTCAAGTCCTAGATGGGGCAATTAGGAAAAGGTTGGAGTGCGGCCAGAACCGGAAGGGCAAAGAGTAAGCATGCCGGACCAGCTGCCAGGACCTCTTGGGGGGTCACGTGCCGGCGGTTAACGCTGGGCACCAGAGGTGGGGCACAGGGGTCACTGGGATCTGTGAAGGATCAGGCAGGGTGGCCGCGGTGATGGAGTCAGGGGCCATCAGCTTCCAGTCTGGCGCCGCACACCTGGGCAGGTGCCCCTGTGACAGCTTCCCCCCACCTGTAGAAGGAAGGGCAGTGTTCGCTCACGTGGGACACCACGTCCTTCCCTTTCCAAGTCCTACTGAGGAACCCTTGGTGACAGAGGCTGCACGGGGCTCCAGGACTGCTGCTGCAGACCTGGATGTCCCTGCCTGTGCTGCGTCAGCAGATGGTGGGACATTGTTTCTCCTGTTGCTGAGTTTGGGCTCAGCCTGGGAACCCGGGAGCACAGAGAGGCCCTGGATTGAGTGCAAATTCTGCCTCCCCCCCTCCAGTCATCACATCATCAGTCCTGCCTCACATCCAGCTGCAGGACTGCCCGAGCTGTGCGGGCTTGAACAGGTGCCGGCCTGATGGGCGCGTGGCCAGTGGTCATGGAGGACACAGCTATAGCCGCAGCCGCAGGGGCGGGTGGGGCCGTGTGCCGCTTCCCCAGACTCTGCCTGCGTTGAGGCATCAAGAGAGCTGCGTCTTGATCCTGAAGCTGGAGCGATGAATGGCAGCTGAAATGAGGCGGGAAACGAGGGGCCAGTGGTCCCCTTCGCTCTAATCTCTTTATTCAAGCTCAATTTGGTGCCCAAACACACCCGGATACAAACCCTGCATTTTGCCAAAGAGATTTAGAAGGGCCAGGTAGGAGACTGTGCCGTTCCACGCTGGGGAGGGTCTGCGGACTTCTGCATGTCGTCCGCCTCTGTCACAAGGGACCATGAGTTGCATCAACTCAAAACAATTGTTTCAAGCCGGGCGTGGTGGCACATGCTTGTAATCCCAGTATTTGGGAGGCTGAGACTGGAGGATCCGGGTTCAAGGTAAGCCTCAGCTACTTAGTGAGGCCCTCTGCAACTTAGTGAGACCCTGTTTCAAAATAAAGACTAGAAAATAGGGCTGGAGGTGTAGCCTGGAGGTGTAATGCCCCTGGGTTCCATCCCCATTACCGCAAAAAAAAAAAAACAATTGTTTTTTGTCATTCTGCAACCTAGTTGCTCTGCGATGGGCTTGTGACAGCGGGGATAGGGCAAGGGTCCCGCCATGCCCCCTGGAGCGGGGCAGGCAGCCCGGGAGGCTGGCGCTGTGGGCTTCCTTCCGCCCTGGTCTCTCTGCACCCCTTTAGTGTCCAGAGTTAGGAGGCAGGAGGGTGGTCTTAGCATCATGAGGGACTTTGGGGCGACTCTGCTTGGTCCTCCTCTCTGCCTTGGCACCCTAATCTGCACACAGTTGATCAACAAGTGCCAACATTTGCCTCCTTCCTGCCTTTCATGGAAATTGCTAGATCCTCAGTCCAGGAGCCGCTGCAGGAGAAAAATGTCAGCCTGGACTGAGGTTTCAAGACAAGGGGTGTTGGGCCAGCTCAGGGGGAGGTAACCTCAGGTTGGGCCTCCAGGAAAGCTTGGCCATAACCAGGAAGGAGGGGGTCAGGAAGCTGCTTTTGGAATTGCTGGCTTCTAGAACGCCGTCCAGAGCCACCTCTCACACCAGGGGGCGGACTCCAGGGGCCCAGTGTCCCTGGGGCAGCCATCACACAAGTGTAGAATTGAGGGAAACACATTTTCATCCATGCCTGCTTTCATCCACACAGCTGACGTGGAGAGTCACAGCCTCAGGCTGGACAGGGGCGGAAATCCCCAGGACACAGAGCCGGGCCCTGGTGAGTGCCGGGGACACAAGAGTTGTGCTTGTCGTGGGATAAGGGTGACTCCTCAGCTCAGGGCCAGCGGGGTCCTCGGCTTACGTGACGGGAAAGAATTTTATTTATTTATTTATTTATTTATTTATTTATTTATTTATTTATTTTTTAGTACTAGGGATCGAACCCAGGGGCATTCTACCTCTGAGCTCCCACCCAGCCCTATTTTTTTTATGTTTTATTTTAAAACAGGGCCTCACTAAGTTGCGGAGGGTCTCACTAAGTAGCTGAGGGTGGCCATGAACCTGCAATCCTCCTGTCTCAGTCTCCCAAGTACTGAGATTACAAGTATGCACCACCACACCCGGCTTACAGGAAAGAATTTTTAGCATGCGCCAGTCAGAGACATAGAGATTTATTTAGGAAGTAAAATAAATACACATTCAAGGGAGAATGTGGGCCACCCCCAAAGTGAGAGAGGTGCATTTGGGGTTCACGGGCCTTCTTTTGTAGGACCCTTGGTGACCGTGGGTGCGGGAAGGCATGTGAGGGCGACTCAGTCCGGGGTCACCGGGCGTCTGGTGTCTGCTCATCCTCAGGATGCTCAGGCTGACAGCGGTCTCTGTCATCTGATCCATAGACAGGCTGGAAAGTCCCCTAAGTCATAGGTTTCTCAAGATACCGTGTCTGTCTTGTTAGTGCATAGGACAATTAAAATTTCTTTTTCAGTTAACTCTGGGATTTACAGACTTCCCAGGCATTGGGGAGAGACGGGTCTGGGAAAGAGAACTGGTTTGGGGAATAAAGAAGAACTTTAGCACTGGGCTCTTCTATTCAAGTTATATTTTAATTCTCCTTCTTATCTGTCTCCTTTCTACGTATTTCTTTTCTTTTTTTCTATCCTACATCATTGCCAGGCTGAAATGAGCTGCAGCCTGTAGCCCGGCCTTTTGGGGTGTGCAGGGCAGGTCAACCGGCTTCACGGGGAACGCTCTCCCTGGGAGAGATCACTCTCCTGCTCCCCCGAGCCAGCCCTTCTCCAGCCCGCAGCCTGCCTGTGCTGGCCCTGGGGAGCGCTTCCTCAGGCACCCTTTCCTAACACTCTGCCTCGCTGCTAGGACAGCAAACACCCAACTCCACAGTGTTTGGGGTTGTTAAGCCCAGAGCTCAGCTGGGCTCTCACCTCCCTTGCCTGGACATAGACTCTTGTTAATGCAACCTAGGGTTGGGGCAGCCAGTGCTGTGGCGCATGGCCCAGGGCTTGCAGCCAGCCATGAGTGCACAGAGGTAGACAGCTCAGCTCTGCTGTGGCATGGGTGTGGAGCGGCTCTGCCAGGTTCTGGCTTTGGCCAGCTGTCGTCTGGGTGAGCAGCTACATCGCTGCCCTTTGGTCCTCTGAGCCACGGCCCCCTGGCTGGCCTGAGACCTCCTTGCTGGCCCGCTGGCTCTCCTGCTCGGCTTGGGCAGAGCTCAGACCTGGGTGAGGGGGTGGGGATCTGAGGCTGGGTCGGGGGTACATCCGGCTTTGCAGCTGCCCCCCAGCTAATGGCACAGCGAGCAGGGAGCAGGGCAGCTGTGTTTGTCTGCTAAGCTGCAAACCTGAGGCCTCAGGGAGGGAGGGTTGATTTTAACGGGAAAGACATTGTAAAGTCTGGCCGTCCCAGACCTCCAACAGAGCCTGCAGTTTGGAGGATTGCCCCGAGAACTTCTGGGCTCCAGAGGTGGCTCTGTGCTCAGCTGCTCTGGGACCACGACATGCAGCAGAAGGAGGACAGCTCTGGGGAAACGCCGGCGATGGCCATTCTAATGATCTAGCTGCGCAAGAGCAATTGTCTGGAAAGTGTTGCTATGCGCGGAACCCTGCAGAGAAATTCTCCCGGCGCTGAGTTACAAGAAGCCCGCTAAGAGGAGGCGATAATGGAGCCAGAGGCCAGAACATCTTTCTTCATAATCTCAATTTATGTTTCTGGGAAAAGTAACCAAGGAAATACTGGATGTACAAATGGGAGGGGGAAAAATGACACGCAAGGCCAATCCCGGTTCTCACCGGCGAAATGGCGCCAGGGTGTGACAAAGCCATTTTCGGGGTAGCATTTCTCTGAGCCCTAGCCTCTTCGTCTGTGCGGTGGCCATTTTTTACCCAGTCTTGAGAGTGAGGGAGGTCCTATCAATAATTACACTGGGGCAACAGATGTAAAACAGCATCGTCCCCGCAGGCTGGAACATATGGAGGCTGCCCTTATCTGTGCGATGGACCGGTTTGCAGGGGTGGCGAGACACTGGGTGCGAAGGGTCCTGTTACTTAAGGGAGCGCCGGTGTCGGTGCCCGGCTTAGGATCTGGTTGTACATGGTGCCATTCTGTAGCTAATCTGTTCATTCTGCAGGCAGTCACGTGGCCACGTACCTGGCAACCTGGCTCTAGTGGCATCGGGGGACCCACAGAGGGAGCAGCACGCAGCCTTACCAGCCCACCCAGCAGCTAGGTCTGCCCAGGAGCAGCAGACAAATGGGAAGAACAGGAGCTTTGGACTGGACCCTCAGGGTTTACCTCAGTTCCCCACCCCACAGCTTACTAGCTGGGCATAGCTGTCCCCGGTTGGTGCTATTAATCTCTGCTACCTGTCCCCCTGAGTCTGGCCCTTCCACGACAGAATCTGAGAGCACCAGTCATTTTGGCTTCTCTGCCTTCCTGGAAATGTGACCTGGGTGATTCAGCCAATCAGATGTACCTGTCCCTAATTACTTGACCAATCAGGTGTTCAGGCCCAGAACGTGTCAGCCAATCAGATGCACCTGCCTTAAATTCCTTGTCCAACCAGATGTCTGCCCTGGACTGTGATTTAGACGCATGGAGAAAGGTGCTGGGACCAGGATGGGGCCCCGTAGCCATTGGTGGCCCATGTCTGGGGCCAGCAGCCCGGGTGTCCTGGCTGGGACACTTGGCAATGAGGGGTCCTGGTATCTATGGTCCCCTCTTCTGACCAGCTCTGCAGCTCGGGTTACACAGCTTGGAGCAGCACGTCCCTTTCCTTCTGCCCCATCGTGCCCTGCGCTTTATTTTTCTAACACGCTGCTGGTCTGCTTATGTTTGGCAGATTCCGTTTTTCTCTTGCTTACAACTCCTGCAAAGAACCCAGGTTGATATTCCGCCTGGCTTGGGAGACTCTTGCCTTCCTCTGGGCCTTCTATGGTCTTCTTAGAAACAGGGCAAGAATCCTTCCCCACCCTTATCCTTTGGTAGGGGAGTGTGCCTTATCCAGAGAGCCTCAGCCGCTCGCACCCCCTGGAGAGGCTGCAGGAGCAGTGAGAGATGAGAGCGGAGGCTGCCAGGGGAAGCGGGTTAACCCTTGTTAACATTTTTCTTGAACTAACCTCCTTCTTTCTGTCAAGAGGTTAAAATGTGCCGGGCGTGGTGGCACACACTTGTAATCCCAGTACTTTGGGAGGCGGAGACTGGAGGATCCGGGTTCTCGGCCAGCCTCAGCTCTCTCTCTCTCTCTCTCTCTCTCTCTCTACTTAGTGAGGCCCTCCGCAACTTTGTGAGACCCGGTTTCAAAATAAAGTATAAAAAATAGGGCCGGGGGTGTAGCGCGGAGGTAGAACACCCCTGAGTTCAATCCCTGGTACCGCCAAAAAAAAAAAAAAAGAGGTTAAAATGTTCTGAAGCGACATGTCAGACCCATTTAAGATTTCACACAGAGATCTGGATATGGTGGTGCACGCCTGTCATCCCAGTACTTGGGAGGCTGAGACAGGAGGATCACAGGTTTGAGGACGGCTTCAGCAACACAGCAAGACTCTTAGCAACCTAGCAAGACCCTGCTTCAAAACAAAAACATAAAAAGGTCTGGGGGTGTAACTCGGAGGTAGAATGCCCCTGAGTTCAATCCCCAGTACCACCAAAAAAAAAAAAAAAAGATATCACACAGGGAGCTTTGCTACCAGTGGTGTTGCCAGATAAAATACAGATGTCCAGCGAGGCTGGGATCTCAGATAAACAATGGATTATTGTTATTGTTATTATTTAGTATAAGTATATCCTGTGCAATACTGGGACGTACTTTCGCTAAAAAAAAAAAAGTGCTGGTTGTTTGAGATTGCAGTGAGATTGGCTGTACTTTTTTTTTTTTTTTTTGTCCTGGGGATGGAACCCAGGGGCATTCTACCTCTCAACTACATCCCCAGCTCTATTTTATTTTTCATTTTGAAACAGAGTCTCACCAAGTTGCTGAGGGTCTCACTAAGTTGCTGGGGCTATCCTTGAACCTGCAATCCTCCTATCTCAGCCTCCCAAGTACTGGGATTACAGGCATGCACCACCACACCTGGCTGGCACCCTACACTTTCACTTGCCTGGGAATCCACTCCTGCCTTCCCTGCACCCCGGTTTGCTTCCCTGTGGGGAGTTCTGCTGGCTGCCAAATGACTTTTTTTTTTTTTTTTGCAACACAGCCCCGAAAGCCTCCTGTACTTGCTGGGGATCTTGTTAAGCCATTTTTGCAGTGGTAAAAAGCCCACGCGGCCGTGTTCCAGAATCAGTGGTGTCTCGATAACAAAATCAAAAGCATCCGCACGTAGCCCATCCTCGGGAGTCAGGTATGAAGCATGGACACCTTCCCGGGTCATTATGGCTCATTTTCACGTTCAAAAGAGCGTGTTTCTCGGTACCTCCAGCCCTGCCAGACCCCCACCCTGCCCCCCGCCCCTCGTGTGGCTCGCACCCCCGCAGATGAGGGCCATTAAGCGCTGTACTCAGTCCAGGCAGGGAGCTGCAGGGGACAGTCATTGTCCAAAGGGATGCACATCTTCTTAACAAGCCCAGACATCCGAGTCCCCACCCAGACAGACATGGGAACGGCTCGTTAGTTCCAGCTCATTCCCCAGGAAGGGCCAAGGAGCTCATTTCTGGAATAGTGCCACCCAGTACACATCGACCTCCAAAAGGTGGCTCTTGGTCCCCAGAGCAGCGGGGAAGTACCGAGGGCCTGACGTGACACCCCCAGGGTGCATCTCAGCCAAGCTCTCTATGTGGAAGATGGGAGGCCGGGGAGCGAGGGTGGGGAGCAGCTAGGGGCACTGCGCCCCATCCAGGCAAGCAACGAGGTGCCCGGATGGGAGACAGAGACTGCAAGGAGACCTGCCCACCCTCTTCCCGCCTCCCAGGCCGCCTGCTTTTCCACGGGAATCCCCTCACCTTCCCTCTTGCCCCTCTTTCTTTCCCAGGCTCTCTTGTGGGTCCACATGTCCCCCACCTGTCCCCACACTGTTGCTTCTGGGGGTCTCCTGCTGCTCAGGCCTCTCTGCTGGGCAGGGACCTCGCCCCACTCCACCTCCAGCCAGATTCTCCCCTGGGACACCACCTTCCCTATTGTCCCCAAACCCATTCCAGAGACCTCTTGGGTCCCAGGACCTCTGCTCCCAGGGAAAAGGCTCTCTGTTGTTTTCCCAAGCGGGGAGCAGGGCTGAACCATCCGATGCACATCCAGTTAACAGGCCTCCGTCCCCCGCCGAGCACCGCTGGACAGGGCCTCCTCAATCGAGACACCTGCACACGTGCATAGGGAGGCTGCCACGTGAAGAGGGCACAGGTGGCCCTGACTGCTCACTGAGAAATGAGCTCCAAAAGCTGTTGCGAATCATCCCAGCACAGGGAACGGGGCCTGCCTGCAGCAGAGGGGCCTCACCCAGCTACAGGCACCCAGCGCTTTCAGAGGCGGGGAGGGGACCCCTTCAGCCCTCGCTGCCCCAACTGTGCTCTGGGGACCAGCAGCATCGGCCCCACGCACAGGGTGTGGCCTGTGGGGGTTTCATCAGCGTGCACGTGAGGCTGCTCTGCTCAGCGGCCATTCCAATGGACTGGGGCGCAGGGTGGACTTTGGGGTGTCGCGGAGAGAAGGCTCCTATGGTGAGCGTGTCTATGATGAAGACTGCAGGCTCTGCCTGCAGGGGTCACAGTTCATTGCTTTCCATCCATAGCTTGCGCGACCGTCCAGGCCCTCTATGGACTCCAGCGTCCTCTCCCAGACCCTCCACGTCAGCTCTCTGCTGCTCCACGTGTGACCCGGGCAGCAGCCCCACCTGGAGCTCAAGAGGAAGTACAACTCCTGGACCCAATCCAGACCCCTGAGCCAGTCTCTGGGGGGGCAGATCTGGGGGTCTGGGTGCCACAGGGTTTCCTGGTGCCTCTTATGCACACTGGCTAAGAGCAGGGACAGTGCTGTGGTCCCCACATAGCAAGAGTGGCAGTGAGCTGTCCGGGCCTGGTGTGTGCTGTGGTCTAAACGTGTCCCCCACATCCTGCCCAATGCGCAGCAGTGGACAGGTGGGTCCCGTGGGAGGTGACCGGGTCACTACTGGCAGGAGTGGGCTAGCTGTCGTGACACAGCGTAGTTTTGCAAGCGCGTCCCCTCCTGCTTTCTCCGGCACTGATGGCCTGCCTGTTCACCTTCTGCCATGCGTGATGCCCCAGGGCGCCCTCTCCAGACAGATATATATGTATCTGTATATATGTGATCACCCAAAGGGTTGATATAAGATATTAGAGATTATCTATCTATCTATCTATCTGTCATCTATCTTCTGATTCTAGATATTGGTGCCCACCCCAAAAGGTTGATATAAGATACTGGAGATTTTCTTTCTATCATCTATCTATCTATCTATCCATCTATCTATCTATCTATCTATCATCTATCATCTATCTATCTATTATCTATCATCTATTATCTATCATCTATCTATCTATCATCTATCTATCTATCATCTATCTATCATCTATCATCTATCATCTATTATCTATCATCTATCTATCATCTATCTATCTAGCATCTGTCTATCTATCTATCTATCTACTATCTATCTATCTTCTGATCCTAGATTTTGGTGCTGACCCCAAAGGGTCGATTAAGATATTGGAGACGCCGGGCGTGGTGGCACACGCTTGTAATCCCAGTACTTTGGGAGGTGGAGACCAGAGGATCCAGGTTCGCAGCCAGCCTCAGCTCTCTCTCTCTCTCTCTCTCTACTCAGTGAGGCCCTCCGCAACTTCGTGAGACCCGGTTTCAAAATAAAGTATAAAAAAATAGGGCCAGGGGTGTAGCTCAGAGGTAGAACGCCCCTGCGTTCAATCTCCGGTACCGCAAAAAAAAAAAAAAAAAAAGATATTGGAGATGTCCATTCTATCTATCTATCCATCTATCTTCTGATCCTAGATTTTGGTGCTGAACCCAAAGGGTCTATTAAGATATTGGAGATATTCGTTCTATCTATCTATCCATCTATCTTCTGATTTTCCAGGCTGGTCCAGAGGTCTCCTCTCCCCCTGCTGCCTCCCCCTTCCAGGCCTCACTGCTTGCCTGGCCCTCCCGCCTCCTCCCCGGGCTCAGCGCTAGCTCAGAACTAGCCACCAAGGGCTCACAGCTATTAAGAGGCGCTGCAGGAGTTACCTGCAGCCTGGCTCCGAAGTCTTGGCTCTCACCCCGTCCACCCCTGTCTTCGGCACAAGAGGAAACGTGTTAGAAAACGGTGTCCCACGGCCCCAGGTGAAGCGCGGTGTTTGTAAATGTGTGATTCTGTGTGTCCACCTCCAAGAGTTAACTATCATACCAAGGATTTCCTCAGAGGGAAGAAAAGAGGCCGAGAGAAAAGGTAAGAGGAGGGGAAGTGGAAAGAGGAGAGCGAGGGCAGAGGGAGGGCGGAGGGCCGGGCCGCCGGCTCGTGGGAGCTCATTTCAGCCCTCTTGAGACCAGCCCGCGGCGGTGGACTTGAAGCCCTCTGCCGAGGCCCTAGGAGTTTGGGGACATCCTGCGCTGGGAATCAGACCTGCGTCTCGGTGGCCGCAGAACCCCGAGCCCTCCTCCAGTCCTCTGCTCCCTGGCGCTGTGAGCCGGGCAGCTTTGCCTTCCAGTGAAGCAGGAACCACGTGGGAAATAAAAGTGTGTTGTTTATGGCTTTGTGGTTTTTACAAGAACAAACAGTATGGCCAGGGGCCGCGTCCCCCAGTAGGTGTCCTGCCACGGGGACCCGGATCATCAGTCACACATAACAAGTATGACGCACAGATGCGGACTCTGATGGCGGCTGTGGTGTCCCCTCCTCAGCCCCAAATCCACCGGGGCTGGAGGACCCGGGCTCCTGCCTGCGGAGATTCCAGCAGCGCTAACCGGTCTGGACACGTCACTGGTCTGCCGCAAGCTGTGGGGCTGAGCGCAAACACGGCTGGTCATTCTGGAGGTCCGACCCGCTGCCTGGGTCCGGGCACTCTCAGGAGCGGGAGGCCCAGGAGGGCTGGGCAGGGGCTGGACGCTGAGGATACATGAGAAGAGGTTGCGAAAGGCCACCAACCTCCGCGGGAGTGTTCTCCTGAGCAGGACACAGCGTCAGCTTGCAAGACGTTCACGTGTGGCTGCCAGTTACGGCCACTCTTAGCAGTGGGTGAAGAGGCTGATGTTGGAGAAAACTCAGACAAGAGGCCGATGCCAAGGGAAGCTCCTGCAGGCGGTCCCCCCGGCGGCAGCTTCGGGATGGGGCTGGAGTGCAGGTGGGTCTGCACAGCCAGACCCGTTCACTGCGTCCTGTCCACCTTCTGTGACAGCTGCTGGCCAGCCCCCAAGGCCATCAGGGGTGGCGAGGAGGTTCCTGGGCCCAATGGCTGGACCCCAGCTAAGAAGGCCTCACCTGGACACAGCCTGCATGAGCCTGAATTTCCAGCACCTTCTGGGCCCACGGGCCCATTCCACAGAACGCCTGGGGTTCTTTGAAAGTTTAAAGAAAGGAGTAGGACTTTTAAAAGGCATGTTCCTCTGATGATAAGTAGATTTGCGCTTTTCCAGGGCTAACCCTGCACGCCTCCCAGCTCCTCGTCACACTCTGTATACTCCCCGCGCTCCCCTTGCAGGAGGCAAAGCCTTGCTCCTTGTCCCCCTTCCTGCGCATCTTACTGTAAATCAAGGTAGAACTTGCGTGTGTGTGTGTGTGTGTGTGTGTGTGTGTGTGTGTGCACACACGTGTGTATCAGTCTGTGTCAAATAGTGCTCATCAGGGTAAATAGCAATCCCCACTCCCAGCCCACCCCAGTTTCTTCACAGTTCTTAAGTCTGTAAGCAGGTGCCTCATCTCTATCTTAAAACAATATACCGCTTTCATTGCAATCTCTGGAGTTTTGTTGTTGTTGTTTTGGGTACAGGGGTTGAACCCAGGGGCATTCTACCTCTGAGCAACACCCCCAGCCCTATTTTATTTTTTCTTTTGAAACAGGGTCTCGCTAAGTTGCTCAGGGCATCACTAAGCTACTGAGGCTGGCCTCAAACCTATGATCCTCCTGTCTCAGCCTCCCATGCACTGGAATTACAGACATGTGCCGCCGCGCCCGGCTATAATCTCTTGATTCATCAGTTTTAGGTGACATCTGCTGAATGGTAAGCACTTACCTCTCTTTAAATCACCATTTCCCGAGTCTCCTTAAAAGATTCCCAAACCTGGGACACATCTTTATTTCGTATTTGTGTTCTTGCAACTAGGCAAATTGTTCACTGTTGCGGGCCTTGTTAGTCATCAGCTTTGAGGTCACCTCGGTCCGGCTTGGGAGGGGCACAAACTGCCCACCCAATTGGAGATTTCTGCACACAGACAAATCTCCAAGGACCATGAGACCGAAAAGCAAAGCCCCTGACAACGTCCCTGTTTCCCCTTTCCTTCCCTGATTCATCTGTGACCACCTTGATGTTTTTCCCTGACTCACCCCATGACTGCTTTGCTATCTTCTGTGATTAGTTATTCTTACAATGTTTTGGTTATAACTCTCAATAAAAGTGGGACACTGATGGAAGGAAGGTGAGAGAGAAGAGATATCTCTTCTCCTCCCCGGCCTCCTCAGATCTTGTCATGTTGAATCCATTGTCATTCATGTGAGAGACGTCTAATGAATCCATCAACAGCAACACCATCTGCAACAAACGGCACTGCTGCAGTTCACTTTTGAGTCAAGTATGATTATAGCTTTTTTTTTTTTTACCCAACTCCTGGACTTAGTACTTGCATTTCTTTTCTTTTTTTTTTTTTTTTTTTTTGTGGTACCGGGGATGGAACCCAGGGGCGTTCTACCTCCGCGCTAGGCTCCCGGCCCTATTTTTTAGACTTTATTTTGAAACCGGGTCTCACGAAGTTGCGGAGGGCCTCACTAGGTAGAGAGAGAGAGAGAGAGAGAGAGACAGGGAGAGAGAGAGTGTGCATGCATGCGCGCGAGCTGAGGTTGGCCGCGAACCCAGGTCCTCTGGTCTCCGCCTCCCGAAGTACTGGGATTACAAGCGTGCGCCACCACGCGCGGCTTGCATTTCTTTTTTAAAAGCTACACAGTGCTCTCTTTGTATCTATCCGTGGCTCAGCCTTCCCACACCCCACAGCCTCTCTGTGCAGTTCCCCCCGGGGTCACCCGGCAGGTAACCGTGCCTCCGTTTCCCTGCAGCCCCCTGCCCTCCACCCACCTGCTTCAGTCCGGCTCTTTGCTTCCTCGGCCTGAGAACCAGGCCTGTGCACGGGCAGGGCTGGGTCTCGGGCGGGGAGGCGCGTTCAGCACGCAGCCACTGCAGCCGCTGCGTCCCTGCACCACCTCAGCCCTGCCAGCGCCTTTCGTCTCTGCAATATCTCCATCCATAGGCCAGCTCAGCTCCGGCACAAACAAGTGTGTCTCTGAGCCGCCCCTGCGAACGGCATGCTTCCTGTGACCTCTGCCGACTCCCCGTCACCTCCTGCCGCACACACAGGCCCCCTTTCATCTCGGGCTTCACCACACGGTACCACCTGCCTGGCTGCCACTCCGTCCTGTCCCCATCTGCCGCACTCCTAGGTCCCCTTCGCCAAGGCTCTACGTCTTTCCCGTGTCTGGCCTGGCCCGCCCTTCCAAGCCGCCTTCTCCCTTGCTTTGCTGGCGCTGCCTGGCTGTCGGAAGCCCAGGTAGCATCCATCCTAGCTCTTCACAGCCAGTGTTCGACAAATATTTCATGAAGAGTGACGTCCGTCCCTCTGGGGAGCCCCTGAGTGCCATCTTCAGAACCAAGCTCACCCTAACGGTGCTCCTTGAAATGACAGGAAGAAAGCAAAGGAGAGAGAGAGGCTCCGCACTCTCAGAGCTGCGCCTCAGTGGCTGCAGGACCCCGACACCCTCCTCCTGGACTCTGCTCTGCCTTTGGAGCCAAGCTGGAACCACGTGGGAAACGAGAGATGCGGACAGAAGCCTCCCTTCTGTCCATCGTTAGCTCTGTTACATTTAGCCTGAGCCCAAACCAGGTCCCCGGGGAGATGTCCGACTACCACAGAAACGCCCTGGATTACGGAGCCAGCTAACCTGGTGTGGGGATATCTACCGCTTGTCTTAGGCCAGAGACTCTGCCTGGGTTTGAAACACTACCGATCAAGCACTAGTAGAAACATTTCATTTCACTTGTTTCTACAGAATTCCCCCCAAATGACTTCCCGTTCCTGCTAACAGTTTTATGGGCTGTCATGTCAAATCGGGGCGCCAGACGCCCTTGGACGGATGAACGCCAGCCTCGCCGGCGAGGAAAACAGGGCCACCCTTTACAGCTCAGCCGGCTCCGTCAGCCCCAGGCTGCGCGCAACGTCTCTTCTCTCTTTAAAGACAATTTAGCCAATTTCTTCCCTCAAAGAGTTTGCAGCACTTAAAAAAAAAGATCCCATTGTGCAAATGTCATAAGATGGGCGTTACTGCCCACGTTTATTACCCGGCTCTCTAGATGAGCCTTTCGGGCTGCGGAATTAGGGCCTTTCTATTTTGGATGTCCCCGTTTCTCAAAATAGGTGGTGTGGGAGCTCACTCCCTGGCCCAGATTGCCCGCCTGGGCCCCTGGGTCCGAGACAGCTCTGCCACAGCTTTCTACAACACTCTGTCCTTGCCGAAACCGTGCAAAGGGCCTGGGGCACTTCAGCTTCCCCAGACTCCGCAGGACCAGACCCAAGCACAGAATGCATCCCCGGATCAGAGGAGCAAGACACCGGTTGGTTTTTCTAAGTAGTCATTGAAGAAAACACAAAAGGCAGAATTTTCTTGGCAATCTGTAGGTATGCTCGGAGAAACATAAAGTGCTTTCTTTCCTAGAGATGAGGGTTAGCGAGCTCTCTCTAGCCCGCTTCTAGAACACTTCATTTCCTTCCTTCGCTCCAGGATCCCAGCTGATTCTCCCAAGATGGCGCTGTGCCTGGGGACTCGGAGAGCCTGCATTGCTGGCAGCGACCAACAGGCACGTGGGGGCCACTTGGGGGGTGATGAGAAGCTCCGTGCCTTGGCTGAGGGCTCGGCCGGGGTAGCCCCTGCGTCCTCGTCCAGCCTTGCTGTGCTGAAGTCTGGGGTCCAGGGTGAAAGTTTGCTGGGCTCGGTCGCTGCCCAGTGCAGATCTGGACGCTCAGCCCCCGGCATCAGGAAATTAAGGGTATGTGCTTAGACCCTGCAGCCCTACCTCCAGCCCCCAGGCCCAAGGATGGCCGATTCTGCTCGATGGCTTCTACCCACCGGACACGGGATGGATGGGGGTCCTGAGGAAGACCCCAAACCAAGCCAGGCTTGAGACAGAGTGGGGTGGTCTCTGCGGAGGCTTCAGTGCTCCCCCTGCTCCTGGGAGTCCTCCGGGTCCTGGGGAGACAGGAGCTTCTGCGTATTAAGCAGAGCGCACATGGTGGGCTCCAATACCAGCGAGTGCTGAGGGGTATCTGCCAGCCCGTCTTCCTCTGCCTCCCGCGTTTGTTTCCTCCACAGGTCGCAGTGCAATGGTGATTAATTTGTTCATCTGGGCACTTATCAATGTCTGTGTCCACATTTGGAAGCCCATGCAAGCAGGGGTGCGGTGGCCGTGCCCCCCGGACCCCGAGGAGGACTCTTGGTGTGTGCCTCTGGAGTACATGGGCGGGTGGATCCTGGGTTGAACGCTATGGTCAGCTGCAGCCGCAGTTCGACTCTGGGTGCTTCGCTGACACACCGGCCGTTCCACTGTGGCTCCTAGGAGCTCGCCGAGCTACCTGAATGCGCGGAGCAGCCTCCTGGCCGGGGTCAGCGAGCGAGGCCGCGAGAGGGCGCGTCTTCCTGTCTCTTCGGCTGCTAAGGACACAGCCCTGCAGATTGGATGAAGTGCAATGAAAGGAGCCTGATGTTGACTCACATTTCTGGTCCAAAATCAAGGGACTCTGCACCTGGCAATGGTGCTGTTGCTGGAAGAGAAGGGGCCCAGGTGTCACGGGGCAGGAGACCCGGCCTCACCGGCTTCCGTAGAAGACCCATTAATCCATTCCTGTCCAGAGCCCCGATCACCTCCTGAGGGTCCCCTGCTCCCGCCTCTCCACATCCCACCGTGGGGTTGAACTTCAAGGGAGTTTCAGAGGGCGTAGGACAGTCAACCCAGGGCAGTGTGGACGGAGGACAGAGATGCGACATCTTACAGCTGCCGAGGTCCAGTTTAATCCCCTCCAGCCGCAGAACACCATTCGGATGTGATAGGACCACTGTGTGTCTTTGGGAGAAACGGGACTCAAACTTCCCCTCACACTCCACGCAAAAGCTTGTTCAAGGCAGATCAGAGGCCTGAATGAACGCGGGAAAGCTGGGAGTCTTCTGGAAGAAACCATAGGCAGAAAGTGTCTTGGACAGGATGTAGAAAACAAACAAAACGTAAAACAGAAGTTAAGGTAGACTTCATCAAAATTGAAACCCTGTCCGTCAAATAAAAAGACAGCATTAAGAAAATGAAAGGAACCGGGTGTGGTGACGCATGCCTGTAATCCCAGTACTTGGGAGGCTGAGGCAGGAGGATCCCAGTAGTAAGACTCTCATCAACATAATGAGACCCTGTTTCAAAATAAAAATAAGATAGGATGGGGGTATAGCTTGGAGGTAAAATGCTCCTGGTACCAGAGAAAGAGAGAGAGAGAGAGAGAGAGAAAGGAAAGCCACAGACTGTGAGAAAATATTCAGGAAATAGATAAGTGACAGTAGACCAGCTCCTGTAACACAGTCCTACAACTCAGTAACAAAAAGACGAATAAAAACGGGCAAATGAAATGAGTAGACAGACATTTCACAAGAGAAGGGAGCAAACACTTCACAAAGGCCGCCTGGCCCCGGCGGGTGTTCGTCTCCGCGGCCCCTGGGCATCCTGTGGCTTCCAGCTTGGCACCTGGCTTCAGTGGCCAGCGCCACCTCCTCCTCTGTGCGTGTGGGGTGTGGAGTCCCCTCCCGCCCTGTGCCCTGAGGAGACCACCAGAGCATCACGTCCTCCAATGCAGGGTCTTCCCAGAGATGGGCATACGGCCCAGTGAGAGCCAAAGAGAATCGGTTCAGGGAATTCCTTTAGAACCTGAGCCGGGAGGCCAGAGTCCCAGAGCCACCGGTGGCCAGCTTGCCACACCTCGGCCTGAGAGTGGATCTGACAGAAAAAGAAGCAGAGCCAAGAGGCGGAGCCAGACTGAGTTCCCAAAGACACTGCCGAGTCACTGGATCCAGCCTTGCCTGAAGCCCACATGGTGGGTAGTAAAAATAGCCACACATTCTTCCCGTCTCTGCATGCATGCCTCTTTGCATTGTGGCTTTAGAATTCTCCCAGTCAAGGGATTGAGTCTGCCCCCCCCTTGAATCTGAGCTCAGCCATGTGACTTGCATTTGGCCAATGCTAGTAGCAATGCAACGTAGAGCCTAGAAACATGCTTGTGCACAGGGCCTGCCCTCTCCTGCTGCTCTTGGGCCAGCCTGCAGGAGGGTGAGACACACACAGATCGGTCACCCCCATTGCCCCCCGGACCCCCAGCACCAACGAATGCCAGAGTCAACAGACCACTGTGTGACTCAGGACATCCCACCCCTCTGGTCCCAGCTGGATGGCTGGCTGACAGCAAACTGCCCGGTTCACTAGCAGCCTCGTGAACAACACTACAATGATGGTTGTTTTAATCCACTGTTTGGGGATGGTTTGTTACACAGCAAAAGCTAACTGATACATGAGATTGATGTCTGGATTTTTCAATCACACAAGGTACAGATGCCTCTCCCCTTTTCAGCTTTAGCTTGGTTTAGTTGGATTTGTATCCTTTCAAGGAAAAAGACTCAAAGTTTGAGCTCTCTCTACTCTCCAGTGTCATCCTGATCTCTCTCTCTCTCTCTCTCTCTCTCTCTCACACACACACACACACACACACACACACACACACACACACACACGTCAGTAGTGCTGTGGGGTAAAATAAAATCCTATCTATCTATCTATCTATCTATCTATCTCTATTATCTATCTATCTATCTATCTATCTATCTATCTATCTATCTATCATCTTGAATCTTATTCAAGATGCAGCACCGTGGATGACATAGCCATCAAGCATATCTAAACCTGTCTCTGGTGCCATCTCTAAAGACGCCTGGCACGCCACAATATCTGCTGTCCACCACAATCTGTGGTCCTAGGCTGACTCCCATTCACTCCCCTGCTTCCTGGCACCTTCCAGAAGCTTCTCCCCATTGGCTGGGGACCTGTGCCGGCTCGTGGGGACCTGTGCTTACTCTCATGCAGGGCCTCTGAGAACGGCCCACTTCCTCTCCAATTCTGGGACAAGCTGTGTTCTCCAATTAATCACCGTGACCGGCTCAGCGCCTGGCCTTGCTCCTCTTCCCCGTGGAGGGAGCCACTGCTCAGCTGGGCGTCTTCCTGGCTTGGTCTGCAGGCCTCGCCTAGCAGGGAGGGGGTGCCCAGAACCAGGCCTGGGACACTTGAGGCCAGTCCTTTCTCTTCCCTCTCAGAGGCAGCTCCCGAGCCTGGGGATGGAAGGGCGGGACTCCACTGCCCCACCCAGGGGTGTCTGGGGATCGGAAGGAGGGAGGACCCAGGACAGCCAGGCCTGCTGGAGCTGGGGGTGGGAGGAGCATGCCCAGCACCCAGCTGAGCCCTCACTTCCTGGGAAGCTAACTAGATGGCACCTGCCCCAGGCCACCAGGCGTGCATCAGAATGGCTGGTCTGGCTCCCAGTGGGTGTCGACGACAGCAGCCCAGAGGCCGGGCTGTCTGGGACCAGCATGGCGGGCTGGCCTGGGGGGAAACGGAAGTGGTGCAGGAGCTTCCTGGGAGAGGTGCCGGGCAGTGGCTGGCTCAAGGGAGGCTTCCTCCAGGCACTGGGAAAGTTGGGGAACAGGAGGGAGATGCTCTGGCGTGAATTATCACCCCCCAACCCGGCTCTTCCTGTGCCGCTCTCCCTCCACATGACGGGGCCATCCGTGAATAGTTTCTTTCCTCTGCGCCTTCCCCAGGGGCTCTCCACCACTGCGCCCCCCCGCCCACCATGCGTGTGTGTCTGTGGCTCCATGGCCCACCAGGCAGGACACCCCACCCCGGACCCGTCTGCCGCTCTCACGCACTCAGAGCCAGTCATGACTGGAGGTGCCAGCCCCTCCTCCACGAGAAGACCCAGGACTTAACACACAGTCCCCGAGGCACTGCAGGGAAGAGCCCCTCAGCCATACCCAGGGTCACGGGTCACCTCCTGCACCCCGTTCTCTGGGGAGGGCAGCTGGGCCCTCCAGGCTAGAAGATGAAGGCCCTTCCCCAGGTTCGGGGAGGCTGTGCTGGCTTCAGGACAGCGTGGGGACCTGGGACCATTGGGACAGGGGCTGTGATGAAGACCAGGAGCGGGGACCAGCAGCCCCGGGTTGGACTCCAGCTCCCAGAGTTACACTGTGTGGGACAGATGCACCTCGGTGGCCTGTGTCCCCCGTGCGCACGTGGGATGAAAGCAGAAGGACCATGGTGGTGGATATTGTCACCGCCATCATCAGTGTCGTTGTTGTCATCGACACATTCTTCTAACTGGTCACAGGGGAGGGACAGTCACTGAACATGGGAAGAGAGTAATGACAACTATCCATTGTTCTGCTCAACGCTGCGCTGCTCACACAGCGGGTGGCTCCTTTTGTCCCTGACAACACTCTGAGGAAACACAGTGGTGTCGCCACCATTTAGATGGGAGGGTTAAGCTGGGCATGGTGGCGCACGTTTGTAATCCCAGTACTTGGGAGGCTGAGACCGGAGGATCCGGGTTCGCGGCCAGCCTCAGCTACTTAGTGAGGCCCTCTGCAACTTAGTGAGACCCTGTTCCAAAATAAAGAATAAAAAATAGGGCTGGGGGTGTAGCTCAGAGGTAGAATGCCCCTGGGTTCAATCCCCAGTACCGCAATAAATAAATAATTAAATAAATAAATAAACGGGAGGGTTGAGGTTCAGAGAGGTTGGACCATTGGCCCCAGGTCACACAGCCGCTCAGCAGTGGAGCCGGGACCAGCACCGCCAGCAGCTCTGTCCTGCTGTGACTTGTCTGTGATCCAGCCCCGGTCAGCCTGGACTCAGGGCAGGGCAGCAGCTGCACGGGACGTGCTGGCGGCAGGACTTATCTGCTGAGCTCATGATGTTGAGTGCCCAGAACAGGCATGAAGAAGGGCATCATTAGAGCACAGATACCCTGCTATTAGTATTATAGGCCACCGAGGAGCCTGGTCATCACAGCCACAGAAGCTCAGCGCCAGGGGACACGACAAGAATAACCGAGTCTGCAGAAAAGGCAGGGACATGAGAAGGGGCCCTGGGGGCTGGTGTGGGGCTGCATCTGCCGGTCTGCAAGTCTCCAGTCTGCTGACTGGTCTGTCTATCTATCTATCTATCTATCTATCTATCTATCTATCTATCTATCCATCCATCTATCTATCTATCATTTATCCATCTATCTATCGTCTATCATCTATCCATCTATCATCTATCTATCTATCTATCATCTATTTATCTATCATCTACCACCCATCTACCTGTCCATTTATCATCTCTCCATCTATGTATCCACCCATCTATCCATTCATCATCTATCCTTCTATCTTGCCATTCATCCATCTATCCATCTATCCATTTATCCATGCATCCATCCATCTCTCCATTTATCTTTCCTCCATCCCTCCATTTACCCATCCATCCATTTATCCATCCATCTATCCATCCATCCATCCACTGATCAATCTATCCATCCATCCATTTATCCAGCTATCCATTCATCCATTTATCATCTATCCATTCATTATCTATCCATCTATCATCTATCTATGTAGCTATCCATCCACCCATTCATCTATTTAACCACCCATCCATTTATCTATCCATCCATCACTATCCATCTACGTACCCATCCACCCATCCCTCTGTCTTCTGTCCATCCATCCACCCATCAGTCTTTCATCTACCTATCCATCCATCAGTCTATCAATTCATTGATTATCAACTCTCTGACTCCATAGGATCTCTTGTCTTGTAATCATCTGTCTGCCCTCTGCCCAACTTCAACGATGCCTTGTTCAGAGAGGTTCAAGGAGGCCATGCCCAGCTACTGTCCTCCTGCCGCCAGGGTGGCCTAAATGACAGGCTCAGTAGCTGGCTCCAGGCTGCTCCCTCCCTGGACAAAGATGCTGACCCCTGTTAGAGCGCACCTACTGTGCACATGAGCATGTGGTAGGGCTGCAGTCCTGAGTTCCGGAACCAGATCCTCACACCCCCTGGTATGTTTGCCGCCTGGAGGGAATGGAGGGGGATGAGGTAAGACCTGGGCACGGAGAGAGGAGAGGTCAGGCAGGTGCCGGTTGAAGCTGGGAAAAGACAGCCCCCAATGTCACTTGAATATACCCGAAGGCCTGCCTCTTCTGCTGGCCAACAGCTGCTTGTCCCCCAGATGTGACCAGGTGTCCCCTAGACCTGCCCTGCATCTGTGCGCCGGGCTCCCAATGCCAAGCAGGCTCCTGGTGGGGTTTTAGCTGGCCTTGCCCCTCCCCCTGGGCTCACTCTGTCACCTCGATCTAGCCCTCCAGTGATGTCATCCCATAAAGTGGCATCTTGTCCCCTCTCCTCCCCCTGCTGACATCTTCCTAGGACTTACGTTGGCCCATGTCTTGCTGCAGGGAAATCTGTGGATGGTGAGCGTCTCCTCCCAGCAGAGGGGGCCTGGTGTGACGCTGGCCCCATACCACGAGTGAGTCCATGAGGGGAAGCCAAGCCATGGCCAGCCGACTTCCCATCTTCCCAAGATGCCATGGGGCTGGGCTTCCTCCCAGCATGTCCCGAGCTTCGGCTGCCCGAAGACCACAGGTGTTTTCACATGGCCGTGGGAAAGACGAGGGTCACAGAGCAAACAGTGAGACCCCTGCTCAGCTGGCCAGAGCCTGACTTCTGCCCTGCGGAGGCAGAGGACTTCAGAGCAGGGAGAAGGGATGCCCAGGCTGCTGGGTCCCCGGGACTGGACAGCGGGCATGCCAAGGTGGTCCCTGAAGGTTAATCTGAGCGGGACTCAGCATGAAAGAGAAAGGCCTGCTTCCGAAAGTCAGTTTGGACCCTAATCCTCCGAGGGCACCCTCCACCGTGGACCAGCTGGGCAAGCTGGACAGGAGGCCACCCCTCCACCTCAGATCCCCTAAAGGCCCTCCCAGCTGTGCGGGGCTGTGCAAACACAAGCCGGCTTCCGTTGGGGCCCTGGGACTCCACATCCCAGCCCGAGACCCCGCGGCTGCAACTACAGGAAAAGGTGCAGGTGTGGGATGTGGGGAGGTGGCGGGTGTGCGTCCCTCTTCGATAATTAATACATTTGTCTTTTAAAACAAACATCAATCTGAGGGCCACGTCCCCTCTGAGGCCGTCACAGCTGTCAGCGCCATTTGGAAGCGTCCCCTGGGTGCCGGCTTTGCCAGGCTGATGTGGAGCTGTCTCCTGAGAGAGAGACAGCTGGACAGTCGTGCCTTGCTGGCTGCTCCGAAGCTTCCCCGTGGACAGAGAGGGACAGATGGTGCCCCCCCGACTGGCCCCCTCTCTGGGTCCCTGATGGCACTGGGCTGTGCACAAGCACGTGGTACCCACTGGCTCTCAGCCACAGACGGCCGCTGGCCAGGAGGAGGGGCTTGGACCAGGGCTCAGAGGGCCCTGAGCAGCTGGGTGGCCACAGGGCCCTGAGCCCCTGCTGGCGTGGAAGTGTTCTGGGTGAAAAGCTTTGGCATCAGTCCTGGTTGAGCATGCCCTAAGGGGGTGTCAGGGGGCAGGCCCCATCCTGGCAGGGGATGGGGACAGCAGGCAGGTGACCTGTGGGCTTCAGGACTGGCTGGCCCCCGGTTAGGAGAAGCTAGTACTGCCACCGCATCACTGGGCCTGTGACCTGGGCCACCTTTAATAGCAGTGAGAGCTACCGCTGACCACGGGCCACCATGGCGCACATTCCACATGTGTCCCCAGTCCCAGTGGCCCTGCAGGGCGGTCCCATTGTCCCTGTTCACCAGTGAGGACACGGACTGAGAATCCCAGTCCCAGCCATGCCGCCTCGCAGCCAGCGCCCCCGCCCTACGTGCCTTCCTGAGCCTCGCTCCCCGCGCTGTCCCTCCTTCCTGGGCCAGGCCCTCTGGTGCTGCAGGCCACAGTTCCACCCCAGCAGGCTGAGGGGGCAGAGACAGCCATCTAGACCTGGGCCTGGCTGTCCCACCTCAGAGCGGCTGGTGGGACCGCCAGCAGCCGAGGGGAGCACAAGGAAGCCTGGCGTCCGCTTCCTGAGCTGAGTCCCGGCTGTGAGGGCGGTGGCCTGACATCGGGGAGGCCCGGGTGCCCCGCCCGGGGGACACCACTTGGCCCTGGCCCTTCCTTGCTCTGGCCTCCTGCTGTTCTCTCTGGAAAAGGCAGGGATGGAGATGGGGGAAGGGCTGGAGGAGGAGACAGTGGTGTAGCCAGCATCCTGCCGCTGTGCGTGAACAATGACATCACTGTCACCGTGGCTCTGAGCAGGCAATGACTGTTTCCAGGTAAGTAGCGGCACAGGGGGTCCAAGGGGCTTTGTTTCCTAACTGGCACGATGACACCATGTCATTGACCCTGGCCTGCCCTCGGCCTCACTCTGGGTTCTGTCTTCCTGCCAGGAGCTGCTCTGCTCATTCATCCATCATCCATCAGTCCACTCACCCATCTGTTCATCCACCCACCCTCCCATCCGTCCGTCCATCCATCCATCCGTCCATCCATCCATCCGTCCACCGCTCCATCCACCTACTCATCCATCCATCTATCCTCCACCTTTCCACCCATCCATCCACCATTCATCCATCAGTCCACCTACCCATCAGTCTGCTCATCCATCCATCTGTCCATCTACCTCTCCACCCACCTACCCATCCATCTATTCATCTACCATCCATCCATCCATCCATCCACCTACCCATCCATCCATCTATCCTCCACCTTTCCACCCATCCATCCACCATCCACCCATCAGTCCACCTACCCATCCATCAGTCTGCTCATCCATCCATCCATCCATCCATCCACCCATTCACCCTCCCTCGCATCCATTCATCTACCCACCCTCCTATCCATTCATCTGCCATCCATTCATCCATTCAGCTACACACCATCCATCCATCTACCATTCATCCTATCCATCCATCCATCCACCCATCCACCAACCCACTCATCCATCAAATACTTCGGATGGCCATGGTTTGGGCCTCCATGAGGCCAGTCTGCCCTTGGCCACCTGGCTGGATGGGGCCTAGGTTCTTGATGGGAAGGAATCCCAGTACAGAGGAGCTTTGAGTGCTGCGGCTGGAGGCGGGGCCTTGTCAAACACCCAGGAGGACACTGGGACTGTGGCCATTTCCTCTGGGGTGGTGGAGGGTGACGCTGGTCCCTAGTGTGACACACGGCCCCAGATCTGGCCTCACTGTTGTCCTCTCAGACCCTCTGTCCCCATTTATTGTTCCACCCCGCTGTCCTTGGGGCAGGGTCATATTGAAGACAATGCCTGCACCCTGGACCTCCCCCCACCCTTGAACTCCAGCCCTGCCCACCAGGGCCCCCTCCTCCCTGTGCAGTGCACCCCGTTGCTTCCTGGGTTGGGTACCCGGCTCCTAAATCTCATGGAGACACTCCTTGGACTCTGAATGAGGCCTTGAGGTCAAGTTTATCAGCCCCACTTGGACAAGGGGAAACTGAGTCCCTGGGGGGGCCCAGGACCTGTCCCAGCTGCCCTGTGGTTGGCTGACTTCCCCCCAGGCCCGACAGCCAGGCTGGCTTCTTCCACCGCCTCTGTTTCCTGTCACCTTTGCCCTCGCTGCGCTTTGACGGACTAACTCAGCAACCTGAACACACGTGGTAAGAGTCCCTCGTCGCTGGCCCAGCCCAGGTCATCTGTCCGTCTTGTAATCAAAGGACAAACAACATGGGCTCCAACAGCAGGGTTTCCCTCATCGCCACAGACGCCAGGGCCTGCTCAGAGGCCCGGCCAGTGAGAGTACTGTGCCCCTCACTGAGCAGGGGCAGCTTCTCCATCACAGAGGAGGGGGAAGGAAAGGAGCCCCACATATCAGTGCCTGGAGGATCAGCTGCGTGGGCGCTCCACGGGCTCCATCGCTGGCCCCCCACTCCCGAGGCTGGAGCTCTGGCTCACAGATGCCAAGACCAAGTGTCCTGGGGCTCAGGGGCCAGAGTCTGGTTCTCAGCAGGCGAGGCCACAGTTCCCACGCAGGGGGCTGGCTTCAAGGCCCCTGCTCCCCTGCCCGTGGCGAAGAACCTCCCGCCTCCTCTATTTGGAAGGAAGGGGCTCTTGACTTAGAGTTGACACACGGGGTTGCAGGGATCTGCGTTCCAGGACACACAATGACCAGGCCCTGGCACTCGGATGACCAGAAGTGGCTGACGGGCTGCTCCAGAGCCCGGCCTTCCTTCCCAAGCAAAGGCGAGCCGTCGGGCATCTGCCCTGGGGACGCAGGAGAGGGGCCTGCCGCAGGACCAGGCTGGCAGGAAGTCACCTAGGTGTGAGGTCACACCCCCAAGTCCCCCTCCCCCAGTGTCTTGGGACTTCCTGCTAGAGAACAGAGTGCTGGCCGAGACGAGCGGCCACGCAGGTCATCTCTGCTGGTACCAGAGATTCCGAGCTACACTCTGAGCAACAAAGTTGCTGAGCTGGCCGGCTCATCCTCCCTGCGTGCTTTAAACATCCATCAGTCCCACCGAGGGGGACAGCACTGGGCCGCCTCGCCTCATCCAGTCCCCGCACTGCTCGGCGGCCACTTTGCTGCTAGGAATGTGGTTCACAAAGGCAGATTTGACCAGTTTCACTTACCCTGAGTGGTTGACAGGATGAGGCCGGGTGGGAGGGTGCCCTGTGGAAGTCTGGGCAGGGCAGAGAGAAGAGACCAGAGCCGGGGCCGCAACCACCCCAAGCGTGTCGGGCAGGACCTGGTCCTCGGCCTGGCCGGTCCTCCTGCAGCCCACTGAAGGGCAGCATGTCCCGAGCTCCCTGGGCAGAGCCTCCAGCCTCCCTCACGTCATCGCTCAGGACATTGACCAACTTCCTGGTGAGGCTCATGTCCCCGAGGGGGCCAGCGGCTCTCCCCAGAGCTTACTGGCTGCTCCACCAAGTGTAGAGAGAGAGGCGCGCACCGGGGCAACCCCACCGACAGCAGCTAGTCCTTGCCCGCTGTGACCAGGGGCCTCCACCGCCTGCGGAAGACCAGGACAACTAGTTGGCAGGGCCGAGCCTCCTGCACGAGCGCCCGGCTCGGGAGCTGGGTGGGCGGGAGGCGGGCTCGGTCCTGGTCTTAGGATGCCCAGCCCAGCGTCCTTCCCAGGCATGGCCCACCTGAGGGATGTGCTTGAGTGGCCCCGGTGCCTCCTAAATGCCCAAACACACGCAGGCCCTCTCCTCCTCTCCCAGATGGGCTGACCACCCAGGGGCAGGCCAGCTCTGCCCACGTGTCCGCCCTTGCAGAGGGCAGCCCTGCGACCTCCATCAGCTTTGCAAAGTCAGGGCGAAGGTGAGACCTGCCAACCTGTGTCAGGGCGCCCCCTGCTGGTGGCTCCTGGATGCACAAATGGGGGGTCCTTACCTGGGCAGAGGGCCCGGGGGCCTGTAACTCACAGGCCCTGTCCCTCCCCAAGAAGTCCTGAGTGGCAGGTTTGGGGAAAAGCTCAGAATCTGCATTTCTTTTCTTTGGTACTGGAGATTAAACCCAGGAGTGTTCTACCTTTGAACTAAACCCCCAGTCCTATTTTATTTTTTATTTTAATACAGGGTCTCACTAAATTGCTGAGGGTTTCGCTAAGTTGCTGAGGCTGGCCTCGAATCTGTCATAGCCTTTCAAGTACTGGGATTACAGGTGAGTTGAACAGATTCTAGCCATGCCCACCTAGAATCTGCATTTCTAACAAGCCTGCGGGGGATACTGAGGCTGCTGATCTGGATGGAGATTCAGTTAGCAAGAAATATAGACAGGAGCCGGGCGTGGCGGCACACGCTTGTCATCCCAGTACTTTGGGAGGCGGAGACCGGAGGATCCGGGTTCGCGGCCAGCCTCAGCTCGCTCTCTCTCTCTCTCTCTCTCTCTCTACCTAATGAGGCCCTCCGCAACTTCGTGAGACCCGGTTTCAAAATAAAGTATAAAAAAATAGGGCCGGGGGTGTAGCGCGGAAGTAGAACGCCCCTGCGTTCAATCCCCTGTACCACAAAAAATATATGTGTATATATATATATATAGACAGGAGACCACCAGGTGCCAAGCATGGGTCTAGGCACCGGGAGCGTGGCAGGGAGCCAAGCAGACAGAGTGTGCCACTGAGGCTGGGCCTCTGTGCTGGGGCCGGGGGGAGCGCCTGCGGGCAGGGACGCCTGGGAGCCAGCTCCTTGGTCTTCACAGTCGTGGCCAGGGCAGGCACCGGCGCCCTTTCCCATAGTTTGCAACTGAAGTCTGGGGGCCATGGAATGTTGATCGTCTTGGTCCCCACAAGTAAGAGGAGGAAGCACAGAGTTCGGAACCTGGACACCTCTGGAGACCTCACCCCACACCTCCAGAGCGAGACAGAGGCTCGAGACCGCCGTGAGACGTGTGCCCCGCGTGGCACAGGACGGTCTCGTGAGGGACCCTATAAATGAAGGATGGCAGGGTGGCCTGGCTTGCTGGGGCAGCCCGGGCCGCAGCCTGCTCCTCCCAGGCTGGCTGTTGAGGGTGAAGGGGGGCATCTGGTGAGCAGCATTTTTGGACACTGAGTCGAGGTCCCTGGGGCAGGCAGGGGCTCCCCAACCAGGTGGCACAGATGGCCTGATTGGCCAGTGTCACCACACAAGACCAGCGAGCAGGAGAGGAGGCGCCGGCCCCTCTGCGGGGTGGATGAGTCACCACCGGAGTCCTCATGCTGGAGGCAGGAGCAGCAAACTTCAACAGGGACCCCAGGTGGAGGCCCCTGGCTGTGGGATGCGACCCCCGCATGGGCGCAGGTGCCACACAGCGCACCTGGAAGATGTCATGGCAGCCAGAGGCGGAGCCAGGTGTGGACTCTGCTCTCTCTCACACACACCGTGAGGTGACAAACCTCTCATTCTGCCATCACATGGGCCCCACCAAAAAGCCCACTGTGCCCATTATACAGACAGGGAAACTGAGGCTCGAAGGACAAACACCAGGCAGAGTCAGGACTCAAACCCAGGCCTTCAGGTACTGACTCAGGTGCAGCGTTTGTAATTGATGCCAGAGCTGCCTCCCAAGAAGGGCCACAGGGAGGCCACAGCAGGCAGTGACCACCAGTGACTGTCACGTGTATAGAAGACTGCTGTCCCCTGCCCGCCTCATGGAGTAGTCCAGGTGACTTCCTGGATGGACACTCAAGCTCCTCCGAGCTGCTGGTCCCACCAGCCTCCAGGGCTCCGTCCTCCTCGAGAGACACCCGGAGCCAGAACTGCCCAGCTAGCCGGTCCCAGGTGTCAGATCCACAGAAGCCGTGACCCAGTCAACATCCATAGATTTGAGCTGCTGAGCGCGGGGCAACTTGTTACCCAGCAGTACATTCCATAACCAGCCATGGACACGAGGAGAGAGCCGCCGCGCCCCTCGGCCTCTGCTCTTTACCCTGTGCTCTGAAAACTAAACGCAAGGAGAGCAGCGCACAGCCTGCCCGGCGCGGTGCACCCGCGTGAGCCAAGGCGTGCAGGCGGTGGCTGGCACGAGGCTCCCAGTTCCCATCGCTGGCCAGCTTGGCACGGGCCACCCGTCTCAGTCAGAGCTGCTGTCCTGCAGGCCCGGGCCTCCCTCGGGCTGGCTCAGGCCCAAACACAGCAGGATGGAACCTGGACAGAGGCTGACAGGTGGCCTCGCAGACCAGCTTCAGTACTCCATGGCTTAGTACTCAGTGCTTCTGCCCAGTACTCCCAGCCTACTACTCGCCGTACTGATGGTCCCAGCCTAGTTACCCCTTACGTTGGTGCTCCCCAGTTGGTCCTCTTTGCTTAGTGCTCCCTGCCTAGTGCTCCCCACCTGTGGCTCCCAGCCAGCCATGGGCTCCCTGTCTTGTGTTCTCCTCGCTGGGTCTCTAGATCCACTTGTAGGTTTGGGGGCTCCTCGCTGCCCAGCATCCACCTTGCCTCCACGGCCCAGGCCCTGGCTGGGGGAGGAAAGCTTGTGTTTTGCAGAAAGTCTTGGGCGAGAAACAAGCCTGCAGCTCATTCTCTCCATAAAATGTGCCTTAATTTTGAATCGGGCTCGAGGGCGCCCTCTTCAGGCTGATCAGCGCCTTCTGGAGAGGGGATGGAGGTAGGACACCTCCCGGCCGCCCCTTTGTCCTCCCGAAGGAGCCGGCCGCCCCACTCAGCGTAACTGCAGCCCCCAGAGAACACGACTTCAAGGGGGACTTGCCACCGTCCCCCCTTTCTCCCACAGTGTGTGCGGGGGAGGCCGCTGCCTGAGCCCAGCCGAGTTCCAAGGCGAGGGGAGAGCGACAAGAAAGACCACAGCGAGGAAAACACGCCCTGTTCTCCGGGTCACCTGTCCACGAATCCCCCGAGCCCTCAGATCCCTGCGATTCCAAACGGCGTGGCCCTCTCTCCCGGGCACCTCCATCAGCCCTATCTCTGCTGACGGGCTTTGATACTTAGATGGCAGTCACTGTGTACCAGAGCTGGCGGCCACTTGGAGCCTCCGCGTCCCCTCTCTCAGATGGGGATGCGCTTGCCCTGGAAGCCCCCCCGGGAGGAGCCAGGGGCCCGAGCTCACAGCTCCCCGAAGGCCCATTCTCTCCGCCTCCTCTTTGGGGGAAAGATTATTTCATTGGTGAGCAACATAAAACGTTTAACTCTAAAACAAGCAGCTGTCTGTGGAGAGAGGCACCCGCCCGCGCACATCTTAAAGAGGGGACATCAGGATCTGGAGATGCTTCTATGGCGTAGTGACTCTCTGAGGTGGGGTCCCATGGGGGGACAGGTCAGTCCCCTCTGTCATGTCTCCACCCCCAAGACAACTCACGGAGCAGCAGAGCGGGGCCCTGGAGCCGCTGTGAATGGCCGAGTGAGTAGGCCCGTATAGAACTCGGGCTCCCTGGCTCTTGGCCCTCCTCCTTTCTCACATGACCTTGCTGGCCTCAATGGGGTGGCCTTGCAGAGGCCCCCTGAGTTTACCCCTCCACCGAGGAGACCCGGCGGCTTCCAGTGGGACGAGCTCCTGCCTGCAGCCACCAACGTGTAGACCCTGCGGTCCAAGTGTTCTCTGGCCTCATCTGACCGGCTTCTGTCCCAACCCTGCCATGGTGACCTGGACACACCCAGAGGGGACCAGGCTGAGGCTGGGATGTGGCAAGGAGGCCCCGGGTCCCAGGACAGCAAAAGAGCCCCCCCAGAAGCATGGGAGAGGGACTCACCGGAGGACGATGAGAGCGGTCTTCAGAGAGATCCAGGAATCGAGAGAGCACCGAGCCCAGTGGGGGGAGGACCAGGCCCACAGGGGCCAGAGTCCTCTCCCTCGGCGCCATCCAGGCTCCGGCTTGGCTGAGACACGGATGGGCATCGTGTCACTGAGGCCCTGCTTGCTCGCTGTTAATGTCTCTTAGTCAGAGCTGTCCTGGAGCAGGGGAAGCTGCAGTCTAGGCACCGCGCCTGTCTGCATGCTGAGCCCTCGCTGGAGGACGGTCATCTCTTATCCCGACAGCCGGGGAGACAGTGCAGCCAGCCCACGGAGCCGGTGAGGAGGCAGGCTGTCAATCAAGGTGAAGTGACTTGCCCATGGTCACGTCTATACCAAGTGGCATTCTCACCTGGCCTGCTGATCAAGAGCCAGTGTCCTTCCAAAGCCACCAGCCTCTGGGGTACACTGGCAAGAGGGTCAATAGGGTTGTCGCCACCCACATCCCTGCCTCACAGCCGTATCCTCTGACTACCCTGGTCTTGACCATGATGGAGAGATCTTCAGACAAGGCCTCTTGTCACCCCTTGGAGGGTGGATTTGAACCCAAGAACTCGGGGCTTCAGCAGCTGATGCCCCTATAGGTTGAGAAGACAGACCCAAAAGGCTAACACCTGTGGGCAGGTAGTCACCTGCTCCAAAAGCAAGTTGCAGAGGCTGTCTCAGCCTCCTAAGTACTAGAACTACAGGCATGTGCCACCATGCCTGGCAAATATCTTCAACCCATAGAGCAGTCCTTCTCTTTCATCAGTAATTCCACCTGGAGGCCTAGTAGAAATCTGGGCCCAGAGTAGGTATATCCACCCCACAATGTGGTGGCTTCAAATAGCAACAGTTAGCTCTTGGTCCTGTGGCCCAGTGACCTGGGCGGGGCCCGGCCGGGCGGTTCTTCTGCTGGTCTCAACTGGGTTCATGCACTCGCCTGTGGTCAGTGGATTCACACCCGTGACTGGCAGCGGGCCGCTGACTGGCTGATGGTCAGCTGGAGTTAGTGGAGGTTACTGGGCCACGTGCCTCTCGGGATCCAAGGTGGCTGCATTTCCAAGGTCAGCAGAGAGCAAGTCCAACAGGCAGGTGCTCCTCACACCTCTGCTTGCACCATGTTTGATAATGTCCTGTTGGCCGAAGCCAGCCACGTGACCATGTGACTTTAGCCCAGTGCTAGGGGTGGAGGAGCAGCCCGCCTCCTGGTGGCAGGGGAAGATCCCGTGCCTGTGTCGGCAGTCTGCCACGGCAGGGGCCCATCTTGTCTAGCATCCATTGCCCCACCTCTTTCTTCTTTCACCGCCTGGCACACAGCGCCCGTTGTGGCTGTCACGGCCCCGTGCTGCCATGGTCTGACTTCCGGGGCTCCTCTTATGCAGGCGGTTTGCTCCCCGGGCAGGAATTGCCACAGCTGGTCCTGCTCGCCCAGCTCCAAGCGTGTGGACCGCCGAACGCTTACGCAGGGGATGTTCATTAAACAAGTCACTGAATTTGTTGAGATGAATTGAAAGCGAAAATGGCTTCAGGTGAGCAATGTGTTAATTAGACCAGGATCTGAAACTCCGGATGGCAGAATGCAGATCAGTGGAGCCTTCTAGAACCTCTCTCTCTCTCTCTCTCTCTCTTTCTTTCTCTCTCTCTCACCTTTGATATTGAGGATCAGAACTAGGGGCATTCTACCTCCAAGCAACACCCCCAGCCAGACCCTCAGCAACTTAGTGAGACCCTATTTCAAAAAAAAAATAAAACAGGGTTGGGGGTGTAGCTTAGAGGTAGAATGCCCCTGGGTCCAATCCCTAGTGCCAAATAAATAAATAAAAAGAAAACTGTAGCTCAGTGGTAGAACACCTCTGGGTTCAATCCCCAGTACAACATAATAAATAAATAAATTAATAATAAATACATACATACATACATAAATGAGTAAATAAATAATCTGTTTCCCTGGGTTATGTCCCTGTCTCTAAAGGGCACACACTTTCACAGACCCATAATCTACAAGCCAGCCAGCTTTGGTTCTGCAGACATTTGCACGTGTTAAGAGAAGCATCGGGATCATGCGGCCTGGTTCCATCTGCAGACGCAGGATGGAGAGGTGTCTGGTTCACTGAATCTCAGGAACTCAATTCGTTTTCGTACCGAAAGGCCTTTGCTTTCAGCCGCTCCGCCAGCCTTCTCAGCTGCGCTCTCTTTAGTTTAACACTGCCTCGTGCTTTGTTTTACAAAATTATTGAGTCTTAGCGGTGACTTTAACAGAAATTAAACATCTGAGCAAGATCGCAGTATTCTCCTGATTTCAAAGTCGAATTTTAAAGAGTTCCTCTGGAAACGTGTAATTATGAGGTTCCGCAGTGAAGCTTTTCTTCTGAAATCTGAAGAAACATCATGATTGCCTGATCCCTGAGCGAGCTGCCAGCTCCACCAGCCCCACCCCTCTCTCCACTCTAGAACTTTCCCAGTCCTCTTTCTTTCCTCCCTCCCTCCCTTCCTTCCTTCCTTCCTTCCTTCCTTCTTCCTTCTTTCTTTTTTTATGTGCAACTGGGGTTAAATCCAGGTGTGTTCTACCTCCAAGCTACCCCCCAGCCCTATTTTCTTTTTTATTTTGAAACAGAGTCTTGCTAAGTTGTTGAGGGTCTCGCTAAGCTGCTGAGGCTGGCCTCAAACCCACGATCCTCCTGTCTCAGCCTCTCAAGGACTGGGATTACAGGCGTGTACCACCACGCTGGCCCTACTCCTCTCTTCACAGCCATAGCATCCTGGCTTAATAAGTCTTGGTGAATATCTAATAATGCCAATCATAAAAACAGCTACTATTCATCAAGCATTTATTATTCACTCTTCTAAGCCCCTTATATATATATGGACTCTGAATCTGTGGAAGTCGTCAGAATCAAAATGGAGTCACTTACGTTAAAACCAAAATTAATGGAGCTGGGAGGTCACAAAGGGAGGGCCCTCACACTCGGTTTGCCTGATAAAAGGAACTATTACAAGTGATTCCACCAAACCACAACCTTGAATAGAGGCCGCCTGTGGGAGGGCACTGCCCGGCAATTCCTGTTCATCTTGGACTGATGCCACCCTCCAAGGAGCCAAGGATTGTTGACCCGAAACAACTGGAGTAATCCTCCTTGTTTTGCCATTAAGGCCTCTGGTTCCCTTTTCCTCTCTGGTCATGTCTGTGGCTCCCAGGGTTTACCACGGCACATGCACCTCGGGTTGGTAAATCTCCCATCATTCATTCCCAAATACACTCATTGTTTCTTTAGCGAGCCTTTCTCTCTGTGGTTATGTGGATTGGAAGATTATTATTCTCCTCATTTTATAGATGAGGAAACGGCACTATATAGAAAGTTAAACTTGTCTGAGGTCTCACAGGTAATTAGCGAGAACCAGATATCAAATATAGGTGGTTTGACTGTTAACCACCTGTACGCTTAGGCAGTAGGGCTATAATATGTAATGAATGAGTGGGGGACAGATAGAGGGATGGATGGATGGATGGATGGATGGAGGGAGAGATGATGGATGGATGACAAATGATGGATGGATGATGAGTGGTTGGACAGATGATGGGTGGATGGATGGATGGATGGATGGATCGATCGATGATTGATGAATGGATGATGGGTGGTTGGACAGATAATGAATGGATGAATAATGGATGGGTAGATGGATGGATGATGGGTAGTTGGACAGATGATGGGTGGATGGATGGATGGTTGGATCAATGATTGATGGATGATGATGGATGGTTGGAGATGGGTGATGGATGGATGATGGATGGCTAGACACATGATGGATGGATGGGTGGATGATGGATGGATGGATGGATGGATGGATGGATGGATGGATGGATGATGGATGGTTGGAGGGTGAAAATAAAGAATGGGAAACAATCCCCTTGCCCCCTCCCTAGCCTGGCTGGTGCTCCTGAGCAGCCATTGCTGACATGCGCAGACGTTGGCTGAGCTGAGACCAGGGCCAGGCTGGAGCTGCAGCCGCATCTTTGTGGGTTGGGGAGGGATGTAGCAGTTGCAACTACAACTGGGCCAGACAGTTCCGAAGGTGACAGAATGTCCTCGTGAGCCATCCTGCCACGTCCTTCACTGTTGTCTCAGGCCGGGGCATGACGAATTCCATAGTCTCAGACTGAAGTCAAGTTGATTCTTGGGGAATGAGATTCCTGGCCTTGAGCTGCCCGTGGGCTGCCCCATCTTGGGCTGGGGTTGGAAACTCAGCCAGGGGTAGGGACCAACTCTCCAGGAGCAGAGACATTATCTAGGGGTTGAATTTGCAGTTATTTACCCCAATCTCTCAATTGGCTTTTAATGAAGCAGTTTTCAGCATCTGATTAAGTGTAAGAGGCTATTAGGATCACTGTTGCTGTGTTTGTAGTAGGAGAGACTCACTCTGGAGTACTTAGAGTAAATCACCTGCCAAATGCTGATAATTATGCTCCTTTGGAGAACCAGCGTGGACTTGGGCTAATAACAAAGATGGTGACGGCACGGCCAGAGCCGCCTCGCTCCGGGCAGATGTTAGGAACCTTCACACAGGTTCTTTCGCTTTTATTTTTGTTTTTTGTTTTGCGGTGCCGGGGATTGAAAGCAGGGGCGTTCTACCTCCGCGCTACACCCCGGCCCTATTTTTTTATGCTTTGTTTTGAAACCGGGTCTCATGAAGTTGCGGAGGGCCTCACTAGGTAGAGAGAGAGAGAGAGAGAGAGATAGAGAGAGAGAGAGCTGAGGCTGGCCGCGAACCCGGATCCTCCGGTCTCCACCTCCCAAAGTACTGGGACTACAAGCATGCACCACCACGCCCGGCCCCTTCACTTAAAAAAAAAAAAACCTTATAAAAGCAGGGCATAGTGGTGCACGCCTGTAGTCCCAGCACCTGGGAGGCTGAGACAGGAGGATCACAAGTTCAAGGCCCACCTCAGAATTCTGGTGAGACCCTCAGTAATTTAGCAAGACCCTGTTTCAAAACAAAAAATAAAAAGGGCTGCGGTGTAGCTCAGAGGTAGAGCACCCCTGGGTTCGATCCCTATTCACACACACACACACACACACACACACACACACACACACACAAATATCCTTACAAAACGTGCTGCGTGCCACCCCCTTTCACAGGTTTCGGGTTCAGTCCATGTGAGGCCTGGGACCGCGGATCTCAGGGCATGGCGGCAGGAGGCGGGAGAGGGAGAGCACATGAGCTGCGTTCCTCACATCATGGAGGCCAGAAGCAAGAGAGAGCAGGGGGAGGAGGAACCAGATATAATCTCCAAGACCGCACCCCCAGGGACCACTTCCTCCAGTCACACCCTGCTGGCCTGGGCCACCACACAGATAGATCCAATCCAATGGATTTATCTACTGCTGGGATTACAGCTCTCTTGACTCAACCGTATCAACCCTGAATATTAATAAATGAGCTCTTTTTTTTTGCGGTACTGGGGATTGAACCCAGGGGCATTCTGCCTCTGAGCTACACCCCCAGCCCTATTTTTTATCCTTTATTTTGAAACAGGGTCTCATGAAGTTGTGGAGGGCCTCACTAAGTAGCTGAGGCTGGCCGCGAACCCGGATCCTCCAGTCTCAGCCTCCCAAGTACTGGGATTACAAGCGTGCGCCACCGCACCCGGCTATATAAATGAGCTCTTTAGGGGTCATTTTCTGTCTAACTATAACAATACCCAGCTCCTCTTCCTTACTGCAATGCTGTTTTCCTGGGTTGAGTTTGGGTTCCGCTTAGTCTGAGTTCTGGAGTTTGCGTTTTTTGGTTCTTGGAGGGTGTGCTTTCGGCAAGGGTCTCTCGTGACAACCTCTTTGAGTCTTGACCTAAGAATGTCTTTATTTTGCCCTCATTTGGGCTCTTGTGTCTCTGACTCCACTTTCCAAAAACAGCGGGGTACAGAATTTTAGGCTAGCAGTTGCTTTTTCTCTCCCGTTTTAAGGACGTCATTCCACTCTTTCAAGCGTCTGTTGTCAATGCTGGGATCGCGGCCGTCTGTCTGATTATTATTTTTCTTTGTAAATATTCCTCCACCTTTCGTTGCCCTTAATTTTCTCATCTGACCTTCATTATCTCACCTTCAAGCTTATTAATTTCTTCAGCTGCGCCTGTCCAATCTGATATTGAATCAATTTATCTTGCTTTTTTCATTCCTAACCCTGTATCTTCATTTTCAACACTTTTAAAAATGGTCTTCTGATGTGTCCTTTTCTTACTATTTTTTTATGTCTTTAGTCACTTTAATTTGGGGGGGGGTGCCAGAGATTGAACTCAGGGAAATTCTACTTCCAAGCTACATCCCCAGCCCTGTTTTATTTTTTATTTTGAAACAGGGTCTCACTAAGTTGCTGAGGGTCTCGCTAAGTAGCTGAGGCTAGCCACGAACCTGCGATCCTCCCATCTCAGTCTCCCAAGTGCTGGAATTAAAAGCGTGTGCCACCATGCCTGGCTGTCTTCAGTCACTTTAGATGCTCCTTTAGGTTTTTGATTGTCAAGGAGTCTTGATGCTGTGAAGTCGGAGGAAAATCAGGTCTTGGTTCCATTGTTGTGTCTGCTGACCGGTCTCGAGGTGGAACGATTCTCTGTGTTTTGTAATTTGGGGTTGTGAGCCTTAGCTCAGGAAATTCTGCGTGGCCTGTGTGAAAAGCACATTCCTACAAAATTTTTCCACTCAGTCTTGCCAGTTTCCCCAGTAATATTAGCAGTGAGGAAACACGTTTTCAATTCTTTTGCTACTGCTTCCTGGGGGCTTCTCTGAGTCTGGGATTGAGCACGTCTAGCGTCCACTGACCTAATGCGCGTCACGTGGAGCTCGGTGCTGGCGTAGCTGGCTTCTCCTAGCAGGTAGGATCTGAGGCTCTTCCAGATCTGAAGGAACCCGCCAGTGGATTTGAGCATGGATTCAGATTCTCTTACAAATGTGGGTCTCTGCCTCCTGCTCATCGCTGGCTCGTGTCTCATGTTCTCTGGACGCCGTCCGCACTGTCTCCTTCATTTCTTTCCTCCCCTCACCCGCTCATGTGTTCAACACGCATGCGTCCTTGGTAGATCAAAGGGCTGGGCACGCAGCGACAAAGCACACAAAGTCCCTGCCCTCTGGAGCTGACATTCCAGCCAGGGACAGACGGTTCCAGAGACAGAGGGCCGCAACGTCAGGGAAGATGCACTATGAAAACCAAGTGGGGCAGGACACAAATACCAAGCGATGTGGGGGACCCGAGCCGGGGGCGGCCCCTCAAATAGATTCCCCGGGAAGCCCCGAGGGAGGGAGGAGCGAGTCCTGCGAGCAGCTGCCGGACCCTGTGAGCGGGCAGGGTCAGCCCGCGCCATGCCGAGGTAGGAGCTGTGTGCTCCTCGCCAGACAGAGGCGAGTGGAGCCGGCAACTGTCCCGCGGTGCACCCGAGGGGTAAAGAATAACGCAGACCCAGGGCAGATTGAGAGGGGCAGGCCAGGGGGCCTCACTCTTTGGCAAAGGCCCCGCTGGACACTGGTCCACAGCTTTTATTCATTCTTGAGGGGGGAGGTTGAGGTAGGGATGCTACTGCATACGTGCAGAGCCTGGGAGGGAAAGTTTAACTAGTAAACGTGCAGCGAGGGCTAGGGGTTAATGTTTAACTTGGCTGGTGCAGAACAATTGTAGAGTCATTGACATAGTGGTTAAATAGAACCGCTGAGGATATGCAGAAGATCCTTGAGACAATGTCTGGCAAGAGGGAGATTTGGGAGTAGGTGCCTACAAGAGAACCAGGAACAGCTGGGCGTGGTGGTGCATGCTTGTAATCCCAGGACTTGGGAGGCTGAGACAGGAGGATCGCAGGTTTGCAGCCAGTCTCAGCTACTCAGTGAGGCTCTCGCAACTTAGTGAGACCGTTTCAAAATAAAAAATAAAAAATAGGGCTGGGGTGTAGCTCGCAGGTAGAATGCCCCTGGGTTCAATCCCCAGTATCGCAAAAAAAAAAAAAAAAAAAGAGAGAGACCCAGGAACGTTTACCTTGGAGGAGCGGGCTGCTTCCAGCCAGCTCATCAGTCTGACCATGGCTTTCCATGACCCTTAGACCTTTCCAAGACAAACGTGAACCTGCTGCTGGCAGTCGCGTTCTCCACAGAGTGGTGGGGAGATGGGGACGTGGTGTCACAGAGCTGGCAGCCGCTGGGCAGGCTCAGATCTCCTTCCTTCAAAATAATCCCATCTTGGCCGGGCGTGGTGGCACACGCTTGTAATCCCAGTACTTTGAGAGGCGGAGACGGGAGGATCTGGGTTCGCGGCCAGCCTCAGCTCTCTCTATCTCTCCGTTTCTCTCTCTCTCTCTCTCTCTCTCTCTCCTTAGTGAGGCCCTCCGCAACTTCGTGAGACCTGGTTTCAAAATAAAGTATAAAAAATAGGGCCGGGGGTGTAGCGCGGAGGTAGAACGCCCCTGGGTTCAATCCCCGGTACCGCAAAAAAAAATAATAATAATAATCCCATCTTCACCTTGGCTAGCACAGCTCAGGGCATGAGCGCATCCCCACTGCGACGCAGCTGTCACCACCGCCCCCTGCAGGACTCGCTTATCTCCCCAACTGGAACTCTGTCCCCGTTAAACACTCACTCCCCATCCCCTCCCCAGCCCTGGAGCCCCATTCTCCTCTCTATCAGTCTGACGACTCTAGGTGCATCTTATGAATGCAATCATCCAAAAGTGCCCTTTTGTGACTGGCTCATTTCACTCAGCATAATGTCAAGGGTGTAGCATGTCAGAATTTCCTTCCATTTTCCCCCCTTGTGGTTCTGGGGATTGAACTCAGGGGTATTCTACCTCTGAGCTATATTCCCAGCCCCTTTTAACCTTGAAACAGGGTCTCGCGAAGTTGCTGAGGCTGGCTTCACACCTGCGATCCTCCTGTCTCAGCCTCCCAAGTATTGGGATTACAGGCGTGCGCCACCACGCCTGGCTATTTCCTTCATTTTGAAGGCTGAACAACGTTCCATTTTGTTCCTTTGTTCACCTGTCAATGGACCTGTGGGCTGTTTCCACCTTTTGGCTCTTGCCACTAATGCTGTTGTGAATGTGGGGGTGCAAACCTCTCATCGAAAGCCTGATTTCACTTATTTTGGTTATGCGCCGAGGCGTGGACTTGCTAGATTACACATTCACTCTCTTTTTAACAGTCAGAGGTGCGACCCACAGTGGGAGACTAAGAAGACCTTTATCAGCTGGGTGACCTCCAGAATTAGTGACTTTTTTTTTTTGCGGTACTGGGGATTGAACCCAGGGGCATTCTACCTCTGTGCTACACCCCCAGCCCTATTTTTTAATCTTTATTTTGAAACAGGGTCTCACTAAGTTGCGGAGGGCCTCACTAAGTAGCTGAGGCTGGCTGCAAACCCGGATCCTCTGGTCTCAGCCTCCCAAGTACTGGGATTACAAGCGTGCGCCACCATGCCCGGCTAGAATTAGTGACTTTTAAAGCCAACTAAAGCAAGCGAAGAGAGAGGGGTTCACTGGGGGTTTCCCTGGGGTTCAAAGGTCAACTCGGTCCCATTTGCTCCTGTGTTATGTGGGCCGTGCAATCAGGAGCACCCTAGGGAGTGTGGCGGAGCAAGGGCATAGGGCCCTCCTGGGGCAGCAGGTGAGGGGGAGGGTGTTATGGGGTGGGGGAGGGGCAGAAAGGAGACTTTGATTTGGGGATGTTCATCCTGATTTGAAGGAGTTTCCAGGATGTCCCAGGATATATTTTGAGGCTGAGACCATCTAAACATCATCTAATCCTCTTCTTGCTGCTTGTCCTCCTCCTTTATAAACGAAACCTCTCTGATTCTTCTGACTTTGCGTTGACTCTATATTTGGACTCTTCTCTGTTTCTCTCTATTCTACTTGCTTCAATATTTTTTCTATCTCTATTTTTGTTCTGATTTTTCTGGTGCATCCTATTTTGCTCACTGAAACTTTCCTTTGTGATTTCATTTTATACACGTCTCATTTATTGCTATTTTCCTATTGATCGCCCTTTAAAAGCTTTAAGTTTAGTGCCTATGGTACAAAATTCAAAATGTTAACATTTGACTTTAGGCTTCTGTGCTGTATTTTTTAATTGTTTTTGTGTATTTGTTTATTTTTGGCACTGGGGATTGAACCCAGGGGTGTTTTACCTATAAGTTACACTACCAGCCCTATTTTGTTTTGTTTTTTGTTTGGTTTTTGAGTGTGTGTGAAACAGGGTCTTGCTAAGTTGCTGAGGCTGGCCTTGAACCTGCGATCCTCCTATCTCAGCCTCCAAAATTCTGGGATTGTAGGTGTGCGCCACCGTGCCTGCCTGGCTCTGCTGACTTAGATTCCACTATGCACGTGTCTACCACTTATTACTTATTACTAGAAGCTTCCTAGTTTGTGTCTTTAACCACCACTGCCCCAGGTGAAATGAATAATGAGGAGTCGGAAGGTCTCCGTGGTCTCCAGCCTGCAGCCAGTGGAGTGGGAGCGCTTGCTGCCTGCATTAGCGGGAAAATAACTAACGGCACCAACTTTTGCTAACATTCCTGAATTTATTGAAACAATAGCATTTGTTTTCAGACCAGAAAAAAAATTAGAAATTTCATCTGATAACTGAAAGGGAAATAAAAAAGCCCTGCATGTCAGACATCTGTGACGAGATCCTCCTGATAGGAATCCGCTTTTCAGAATGGCTGTGGCTTTCGGACCCGAGCCAGACAGCGCAGGTCCACATGTCACGCTGGGGCGAGTCGCCAGCGCCGCGAGGGTCAGCGGGGCCGCGGGCCGCAGGTCCTGTTAGCCTTGCTGGACAAACACACGTCTCACCTGTTCACTCCTTTTGCTACGTGGAGTTAATTGATGCTGTATTTCCTACAATTCCACTTCCACAGTCTTTCCCTCCTCCTTCCCTTCATACCCCCCCATTTTGAGCTCGTCTGAGATTTTTCTTCCAGATTGTTATTGTTTTAACATTCTGTATTAACAATAATTTAGCTTTAAGCTCTTTTTCAAACTCGAAGTTTGGTCTAGCTTCTTTTACCCACTGCTGCCTCTTTTACTTGGTGAGTTGGTTTATTATCTTGTAGACATGTCTTGTAGCGATGTCTGGTAAACAATCTTTGCTTTATTTTTTAAAGAGAGCCTATGAGTGGTAAATTTCTGGAGTCTTTGCCTGTCCCCAAATTATGTTTTTTCTAACATATCAACCTGTTGGACATGGTGTAGGATTTTAGTTTCAAAGCAACCGTTCCTCACTGGGCATGATGGCACACGCCTGTAATCCCAGTACTTGGGAGGTTGAGACAGGAGGATCACAGGTTCAAGGACAGCCTCAGCAACTAAGTGAAACACTATTTCTTTTTTTGTGTGTGTGGTAACTGGGGATTGAACCCAGGGGCATTCTACCTCTGACCTACACCCCCAGTCCTATTTTTTCTTCTTTATTTTGAAACAGGGTCTCACTAAGTTGTGGAGGGCCTCACTAAGTAGCTGAGGCTGGCCGCGAACCCAGATCCTTCTGTCTCAGCTTCCCAAGTACTGGGATTACAAGCATGCACCACCACGCCTGGCTTGTGAAACCCAATTTCAAAAATAAAAAGGACTGGGGGTGTAGCTCAGAGGCAGAATGCCTCTGGGTTCAATCCCCAGTATCACACACACAGTAAATAAATTGTCCTTAAGGTCTGCGGGCGGGCACACTCTACTGCTGGGCCCTGCACCCCAAACCCCCCACCACCCCGAAAATGTGTGTCTTTGGTTCGGGGCTTCTTTTCTGTTTTGTGTTTAGTTACTTTCTCTCCTTTGTTCTCTCTGCTCCCACACACCAGCACTCTCACGAGATGTTATTTACAGATTTAAACTCTCTGTTGCCACCTAAGTAACCCCTATCTAGTCCACTGCCCTCCCTTAGCTCTAGTTCTGCCTCAGCGAACCAGCTTTAATAAAGCCAATCTCCCAGCAACACCCCGGGACTAACTCCTCTGAAAGATGCAACGCCTCGCCCGGTGTGCTCTGGGCACCATCCCGGCTGTGCTGCCACGCTGCCAGGGCACCCGAGCTGTCTCCCATGCAGGTATGTCCTGCCTGCAGCCGAGGACACTCCCTGGCCTCTTTGGTTGTGTGGGGCGTGTGACCTGTGACGGCCCATTGGTAGTGAGATGTGCTGGGTCCCTTCTGGGCTGGGCTCCATGGCTGATGTGAGACCCACCAAAGACTCATCAGCTCAACCACCGCTACGGTGTTTGAATGCAGCCCCTAGAAGTTCGTGTGCTGGAAACGGTCTCTACGTCCATGTGTTAATGGTGTTTGGAGATGGGGCCCTTGGAAGGTAATTAGGGTTGGATGAGGTCCTGAGCGGGGGGCCCCATGATGGTGTCAGTGGCTTTCTAAGAAGAGGAAGAGAGACCCAAGCCAGCAGGCCTGCTCAGTCTCGCCATGATGCTATGCCCTGGGCCATGTTAAGACGCAGCTTGAAGGCCCTCACCAGAAGCAGCGCTGTGCTCTCGGACTTCCCGGCCCAGAACCAGGAGGAGCACACCTCTATTATTTATAGATGACCAGGTCTTAGGCATGTGGCTACAGCAGCAGAAAATGACCAGAGACACCCTCCAGGATGCCAATGCTCCAGATGGCATTCGATCGGCCAGCAGGTTCTGAGGGAGGGTGACACAGGAGGGACCCTGTTGGGGGACAGCAGCAGGCGTGAAGAAGGGGTGCTCTCCCTGGCCCTGAGATCTGGGGGTTTCTGCTGGAGCATCGCTGAGCTGTCCTGACCGACGCACGGGGAGGACTGGGGATCCCCCACACTGATGCCATGTACCCGAGATGCTGCGGCTACCCAGACAGAGAGGCAGAGGCGTCCTTATTGACCCTGTTTACTGGAGTCCAGGGGAGGAAGGGCTCGAAGCCAATCTGGTTCCAGGCTCTGGGCAGTTGGTCAGCTGTGGCTCAGCCAGCACTCGGCCTTGGTGGCACAGGAGCGGGCCCCAGGAAGCCCTAGGTCAGAAGCTCCTTCTGCTGACGATGGAAGAGCCAACGTCCTCATACTCGTTGCTGGTGACCCACATGTCCTTGAAGGTAGATAGCGAGCACAAGATGGAGCCGCCCACCCAGGCGCCGTACTTGGCGTACGGAGAAGTGAACACCTGGGGGTGGGGGTGAGCGGCAGGTGGGGGCAGAGGGGAGAGAGGAAGGAACCAACATTAGCATACTGCTCTAAGTAGGGGACACACATGTCCACCCCTGGAAGGACCCCACGGCAGTCCTTCCTCCCTCCTGGCAAATACGACATTGTATTAGTCACTGTAGAGGTAGATGTTCCTGCAGCTTTAGCCTATTGGGTGAAATGCACCGGAGCCCGAGGCCCCATGACCTTGGCATTTAATTTAATATATTTATTTATTTTTGCGGTACTAGGAATTGAACCCAGGGGCGCTCCACTACGGAGCTACACTCCTAGCCCTTTTTATTTATTTATTTATTTTTTTTTTTTTGAGACAGGATCTCCGAAGTTGCCCAAAGTTTGCTGGCCTCAAACTTGCAACCCCCCTGCCTCAGTGTCCTGAGTCACTGGAATGACGGGCGTGCGCCACCGCACCCGGTGCCCTTGGCATTTTAAAACACAGACCAGGGAGAGGGCGGTGACTTAGGAAGACCGCGGGTGTAGGTGGTGGGAAGACAGGCGGGCTGCGGCTCTCTCCGGGACACGTGATGTCACATGCAGCATTCCGTAAGGAGCCTGCGGTCGTGGGAAGGCAGGAGATGGGGACTCCTTTTCTGGCGTCATACGGACCCGCATGACATATAAAGGGGCCCGAGGACCTTGTAGGGGGGACGGCGGTGGGGATACATTCACAAACCCCCGGCCGGGGGTGTGTTCTGGAGGGAGGGGAGAGGCCGTCCACAGGAGGACCGTTGCTGCGTGTTAGTCACATGGCGCCCTGGCCTATAATCGAGTGGACGCGCACAAGAGGGAGGGAGGCTGCGCGCGTCACCAGCAGGCAGCAGAAGATGCACTGGGGACACGTGCCAGAACTTTCTCCAAGAGGGTCCCTCCTGCAGCCAGACCCGGAAGCCCGGGTGGGCTGAGGGTGGTGGGCATTGGAATCCTCCAGAGAGTCCGGGGAGCTGAGGGCACAGGGGTCAAGTCCACGCCTGCTGCCTCTGGCCCCCGGGAGGAGGCTGACTCCAGAGTGGCCTCTGGTGGCACAAGCAGGGGGGAGATGGCTGTGGACAGGTCTAGAAAGGGAGGGGCGTTCTGAGCCAACCGCTCACTCCCCTGCCCGCCTGGCACCGCCGAGGGCAGTCCTGAAGACCAGATGACCGGCCGCGTTGTCCCTCAGTCACACGTTCTGTGGGTCAACAGCAGGCCCGCGCCACCGAGTGCCCAAGAGCTGATGGAGTTTGCAGCAGCTCGAGGGCTGGTGAGTGAGATGGCAAAGATTCAGAGCCAGGTGATGAGGGACATCACGCACAGCTGTCCCAAGAGACCCAGCAGCAGCAGAGGCCGTGAGGCCAGATGGGAATTAAGGGCAGGGCGGAGAAGCGGGGGCCTGCAGGAGGGTCCCCATGCGCAAACATGCTTCTATTTTAGCTGAACCAAGAGACAGTGGCATGTTGGAGGCCCAGTGGCTGAACTCCACCGGAAGTGAGAGGGCACGTGAGCCCCTCCAGCCCAGCAGGGATTGTCCCACCCACATCCGACAGTCCTGACTTCCTGGCAGCCCCTGCACTCCGGTGACCAGGACCCCACACCATCCCCAGGGCCTGGCTGGACAGGGTCGCTCCCCCTCCCTGTCTTTGGGCGATGAGCAGTTCCCCTCAGGTGGGGCTCACTAACTTTCCTCCACCCCAGCGGCCCTCCCCTTCCTCAGGAAGCCCTGCACGGCATCCCCGCCTCAACACCCACCCTGCATAGCGGCGTAGCGCCCCCTCACCTCTCTGGACCCTACACCCTCTGGTGAAGCCCCTCGCCCACCGCTCACTGCGTCTCAGCACCCAGCCCGGCCCCACTCGCTGCCCCTCCTTCCTTTCCTGGAGCTCACAACCCTTTAAAGGCATCTGTTCCTTCCTGGTGGTACATGTCTATCATCCCAGCAACTGCGGAGGCCGAGGCAGGAGAATCATAAGGTTGAGGCCAGCCAAGGCAACTTGGCAAGACCCTGTCTCAAAATAAAATTTAATTTAATTTAATTTAAAAAGGGCCAGGCGTGGTGGCACACTCTTGTAATCCCAGTACTTTGGGAGGCGGAGACCGGAGGATCCGGGTTCGCGGGCAGCCTCAGCTCTCTCTCTCTCTCTCTGTCTCTCTCTCTCTCTCTCTCTACCTAGTGAGGCCCTCCGCAACTTCGTGAGGCCCAGTTTCAAAATAAAGAATAAAAAAATAGGGCCGGGGGTGTAGCGCAGAGGTAGAACGCCCCTGGGTTCAATCCCCAGTACCGCAAAAAAAGGGGGGCTCATTGTAGTTCAGTGGTTAGAGCACCCCTGGGTTCAACCCCCAGTAGCACTAAATAAATAAGTAGATAGATGGATAGCTCTTCCCCTTGCACGTCATGCCATGTGCACTATTTACTGCTCCCTCCCCGCACTGAGTGAACAGGCCGAGGACTGTGGCTCTTTTGTTTATCCAGGCTCCCCCAAGCACCAAGACCCGGGCCGGCTCCTCCCGGGCTTCCTGGACACACCTGTGGACTGAGCCCGGGAAGCCCCGCAGGTAAGCCCGGGCACCTTACCTTCACGTCGAGGGTAGGGGACACCAGCGCGTCGATTTCTCTCTGCAGGCGCAATCGCAGGCCGGAGCAGGAGCCCGTACCTCCAGACAGCAAGATGTGGCCAAAGAGAGCCTTCCAGAAGTTGGAAGGACAGGAGGAGATGCACCGGAAGGCCTCGAAGTGGAGCCCCAGCGTGTTTCTCCCTGCAGGATGGAGAGAAAGAAGCCTGGGGGCTGGAGGTGCGGCCACAGTCCCGGCCCTTCCTTGCAGCTGAGGGCGGTGGGTAGCAGAAACCTCCCATCTCAGATGTCCCCAGCGCTGCCCACTGTGGGCCCTGGTGGGCTGCAGCAAGCTAAGAGGGGTCAGCAGCTCCCCAGAACTCTGCACAGGTGAACAAAGAAATACTAATTCTCCCCGCTCGCAGAGAGAATGGATACTCGAACATTACTACCTCGTGCCTTGGTATCAGCTGTTTTTATTTTTGTTTTTGTTTTGGCGGTACCGGGGATGGAACCCAGGGGCATTCTACCTCTGAGCTACACCCCCAGCCCTATTTTTAATTCTTTATTTTGAAACAGGGTCTCACTAAGTTGCGGAGGGCCTCACTAAGTAGCTGAGGCTGGCTGAGAACCTGCGATCCTCCGGTCTCAGCCTCCCAAGTCCTGGGATTACAAGTGTGCGCCACCACGCCTGGTTTCAACTACGTTTTGAAAGGATTTCTGTGGGATCGGCAACCTGGCTCACGATACCTAGCCATTCCTCTGGACTCGTCATTTGGTGATATAAATAAACGCACAAACGAGACCAGCCCGTGACATGTGTGTGTGCTGTGTTACTGTCTGTTGGGTCGCGGGACCTTCTGGGAGGGTGTTGCTGCTTCCTTGCCGCTGGAGGGTCCTGGGCTCAGGGCTCAAGAGGCTACTTCTCAGGGGCCGTGCCGGTGGAGGACTCTGCCCCATCCTGAACCTCGGGTGTGTTCACACGCATCGGGATCCAACGACTCTGAAGAAAACTTGGGCGCAGTAGGTGAAGGACGTCGATGGGTCTCTGTTTATGCACTTGTTATTCAAGGAGGCATGTACCATCATTTTTTGGGGGGAGAGGTTATTGGGGATGGAACCCAGGAGTATTCTACCTCCGAGCTACTCCCCCAGCCCTATTTTTTATTCTCTATTTTGAAACAGGGTCTCACTAAGTTGCGGAGGGCCTCACTAAGTAGCTGAGGCTGGCCGCGAACCTGTGATCCTCCGGTCTCAGCCTCCCAAGTACTGGGATTATGGGCATACGTCACAATGCCCGGCTGTGATGTTAAGACTGTCCCCTGCATAGTACAGCAGGGTAAATGGAGTCAAACCCAGCTAACTCAGACAAGATTTTAAGTGCCAAGTACCTACTAGACGGTGGTCCCGGGGAATTGGTTAGGTCCCCAGGGTTAACGTCTCCCACGAATGTAACAAATAATTTTAAGACTTTGATTCCAGGGAACATCTGGTTTCCCATGACTCCCTGGCAGATGTCATTGTCCCATTCAATGGGGACATTAAAATCCATTGCTTCTCCGATCCAGTCGCGCCAGCCAAAGAGTTGAGTCAGCTTAATGCTCACATAAAAATCTCTAGACTGGCCAGATCTCTAAAGCTCCCTCCAAATCTATGGTTTTTACCCTTCTGCTTTGATTGTCCTTATTTTGGTATTTCAAATTATTTTGTAAGTAGGTAGAGTTGAAAATAATCCGTCGTGTATTAGAGAAGAGGCTGCAGCCCAATGTAGACATTAATCACACTGGACAAATGATTTAAGACCTTTGGGTGCATTTCCTCCTCTGTAAGATGGGCTAATACAAGCCTGGGGGAGGAGTCAAAGGTATAACTCACATATAAGACTCAGCAAGACAACAGGTGTATAGTATAGTAGGCACTTAGTTAAGTGATAGCTGATACCAGAGGAACTTTTTTTTTGGTACTGGGGATAGAACCCAGGGACATTCTACCTCTGAGCTACATCCCCAGCCCTTTTTATTTTGAAATAGGATCTCACTAACTTGCTGAGGCTGGCCTCAAACTTGTGATCCTCCTGCCTCAGCCTCCCAAGTACTGGGATTACAGGTGTGCACCACCATGCCCAGCCCCTAGGAACTTTTTTTTTTGCGGTACCGGGGATTGAACCCAGGGGCGTTCTACCTCCGAGCTACACCCCCAGCCCTATTTTTTATCCTTTATTTTGAAACTGGGACTCACAAACTTGCAGAGGGCCTCACTAAGTAGCTGAGGCTGGCCGCGAACCCGCATCCTCCGGTCTCAGCCTCCCAAGAACTGGGATTACAAGTATGCGCCACCACGCCTGGCTTCCCGAGGAACTTTTGAAATGGGGTGCCTATCTGCTACTCATACCAGGACCTCCTGCGTCCTTTGTGACTATGCACTCCACTGCTGAGCCCTGGGCTGATTTGGGCCCCCTTCCTCTGGGGACTCACCGATGAGGTTGCCCTGGAAGAGCACCTCGGGACAGAGGAAGTGCTCCTGCCTGAGGCTGATCTCCTGGCCGTCCGGCAGCAGGAATCTCTTTTGGCAGGAAGGCGGGATGGCTTTCGACCTCTCCTTGTCAAAGTCCAACGCCACATAGCAGCATTTCTCCTTCAGGTATCTGATGTATTCCCGGTCAGCTACGGGACAAAGGGAAAGCCCAGCTAGACGAGGGCCCGAAGGCAGGGCGCACTCATGGGAGCCCCTGGGGTGAGGCCGAGGCCCCCCCCGCCCCCGCTGCAGTCACTACGCCTGTGTCATCTCATGCTCCGGGTCCTCCTGGCCCGTGCCATGCATGGCCCAGGTGTGCAGACAGGAAGGGAAACGAAAGGACGTCCTGCACTAAGACGTGAGGGGCTGGCAAATGTCAGCATTTTATATTTAAGACCCTGCCACATATGGTGTGTGTTTTGGGGTGTGGGGGGGCTGCAGCAACATCATCATCACATATCACCTCAGCAGCGGCATCTCCACCATCACCATCATCATCATACACACCCTCACCACCATCCACAGCATCATCACTATCATCACCATCACCATCATCACCATGTCAATGTTACCATCACCACCATCATCACTATCACCACCATTACCATCACCACCATCATCACTATCACCACTATCATCATCACCATCATTATCATCACCATCATCATCATCACCATCATCACCGTCATCACCAGCATCATTAACATCACCACCGTCATCATCACCATCATCATTACCATCATCACCATCATCACCATCATCACCATCATCACCATCATCACCATCATCACCGTCATCATCACCATCATCATTACCATCATCACCATCATCATCACCATCATCATCACCAGCATCACCAGCATCACCAGCATCATTACCATCACCACCATCATCATTACCATCACCACCATCATCATCACCATCATCATCACCATCATCACCATCATCACCATCATCATCACCATCACCATCATCATCACCATCACCATCATCATCATCACCATCATCATTACCATCACCACCATCATCACCATCATCATCACCATCACCATCATCATTACCATCACCATCATCATCATCACCATCATCATCACCATCATCACCATCATCACCATCATCATTACCATCACCATCATCATTACCATCACCACCATCATCATTACCATCAACATCACCATTATCACCATCATCATTACCATCACCATCATCATTACCATCACCAACATCATCCTTACCATCAACATCACCATTATCACCATCATCATCACCATCATCATTACCATCATCACCATCATCACTATCACCACTATCATCATCGCCATCACTATCATCATCACCATCATCATTACCATCATCACCATCATTACCATCACCACCATCATCATCACCATCATCATTACCATCATCACTATCATCATTACCATTATCACCATCAACATCACCATCACCACCATCATCATCACCATCACCACCATCGTCATTACCATCATCACCACTACCATCATTGCCCTCATCATTGTCAAGCCACCAAATATTCCTAAATCAAGATAGGGTTGATTTTAGAACCTGGATGGTAGTTGTGCATGGTGGTGCACGCTTGTAATCCCAGTACTTGGGAGGCTGAGACCAGAGGATCCGGGTTCATGGCCAGCGTCAGCTACTTAGTGAGGCCCTCCGCAACTTTGTGAGACCCTGTTTCAAAATAAAGGATAAAAAATAGAGCCAAGGGTGTAGCTCGGAGGTAGACGCCCCTGGGTTCGATCCCCGGTACCGCAAAAAAAAAAAGAACCTGGATGGTGGTTCAGCAGCCTTAGCTTTACAAATAGAGGGCTGTGGGTCGAGCAAGCCAAGAACATCACACTCCCGGCAGTAGTTTACTGGACCTACCTGTGCCCACTAATAAGTTCTTGTCTGCCAACAGTTGCAGGAGGTACAAAGTGAGGTCTTGGCCAGCTATGTCTACCTGGACAGTCAAGTTATTCAAAGGACAGCCATCGATGATGGGCACGAAGTGTGTCATCCCTTCTCCAGACTCAATGGTTGTCCCTAGGTAAGAGAACACATTGGCATCGTCCTGTAGGGAGCATGGCATCCCTTAGCAGTTGTTAGGCCTGCAGGAAAAGAAGGAAGAAGGGGAAATGACGGAGGAAGGCCGAGGGCCAGAGGAGCCAGCCTCTTCCCTGAGGGGAGGGCACTGCCGTGGGAAAGGGGCCGGCTGTTTTGGACGGAAGCCTGCAGGTTTTCTTATTAAACCAGATGTGCAAGTGTTAGCAATAGTTGCCAGGGAGGTGAGAGAGGAAGAGGAATACCACGATGCTAACAGCATTTTCTCTTCAGAACTGTCTGTGCTTTGATCTGGGATTCTCTGAGCGGCCCCCGAATGCTGGGAGAGTCTGAGCGCTGTGGAGGAGGCACGGGCTTTAGTTAGCAAGGTACACTAGGGTGTCATGGTTCAAAAGGATGTTGTGGACACAGAAATGCATGGCCCTGTTTTGTGTGACATGGTGGCTTCTGGGGCTGCTGGAGCTGATCGGGGTCCGAGCCGTTGCTTCCTTTCACCCCTTGACTCTGGTCGCCAAGAACTGCAAGTTTCAATGAAGCAAAGTCTAGTCAGGAGGGCCTCCCCTGCTAGCCATGATGGGGAACAGGGATGGGTCCCCTCCCGCCTACAGCAGATAAGAAACAGGACAAAATCTGTTCCCAAGGTCTTGGACACCAGGCATCAACGCATGGTCCCTGAGAGACGGGACAGTGTAAGAGAAGACAACAAGAGGCCAATGTCACCCACTATGTCACTCGAGGTGGTGGTGTGTGAGTGTGTCCATGTGTCACAAGGTGTCAAATCGCACAGCTGAAACACGCGTGGTTTACTCAATAGAGCTGTTAAGGAAAAAAGAGCGAGCCCAGCACACTGTTGAGATCTGGGAACATTCTGTTTAACCAGGAGGGATGAAAAGGGAAGGAGTTAGGAGAAGCCCGGAGTGTGCTGTGACGAGTGTCACCAGCCACAGGGACAGGGACATTGTGGGCTGGAAGGATGGGGCGCCCGGGGACCACTCACCGGAGATTTGGCCGGAGGAGTAGAGTGAGAGGACTGCTTGGTTGGCCAAGTACAGGGCAGGGACGTTGAAGGTCTCGAACAGGATCTGCGGGGAACATCAGCAGTTGCTGGCAGCTGGGCAGGGCGCGGGCTTCACCTGAGCACCAGGCTCAAGGAGTCCCTCCTGCAGGGGCGAAGGCCACAGGGACACCCAGGCCGGGGTGGCCAGCATGACCCTCAGCCCAGCTCTGCCCCTGGACGCACCCTCCCTTCCGTGCTGGGAGGTGGGGGCGAGGCGGAGAGCCGACCTCCGATGGGGGAGGAACTGCTTTTCAGAATCAGGAAGTGGCCGCACAGTTCCTGCGTGGTGGCCACACCCAGGACACCTGTACACCTGGTTTGTTCCAGAAGCACTGACAATGCTGAGCATGGACCGGGGCAGAGGAGTGACCCAGGGAGACCCGTCCTGGCTCTTCCTGCCCAGGTGTGTGATGCCCCTTGACCACATGAGACCCACAGACAGGTGGGTGAGCAGGGGCCAGGGGATCCAGCATGGGCGGCCGCACAACGGGCCTTGCCTCTGTGAGGTTGGCTGGGTGAGGGAATACTGCCTGCAGGATGGCGACACTGTGTCCTGCAGGATGGTGACACTGTGTCCTGCAGGATTTAAAGGCTGTTTTGCTGATGGGACCCATCCCAATGTCGCTCCCATAGATGAAAGGCAGACTCTCCTACACCAAGTAGGAGCAGGCGGCCCGGCCGGGCCCTACGAGAGCTGGCGCCCGCAATGGTAAGAACAAGCAGGAGCTGCAGGTGGGCTTCACAGGCTCCTGTGCGCTAGAATCATTTCCAGGGCTCCTGCATACTCGGGCTGTCACTCGGTGTCCAGCACTTGCCCTGGGATGATTAGGACAGGTGCATGGTGGCCCAGAGTGTGAGAGCCCGCTAAGGGCCGTGTTGGGTGGGACTTCATCATCTGCTCAAGACGGGGAACTGACGGGCCTCAGCCAGGGCCCCGAGCCCGGACCAAGCCAGTGCTTTTTAGAATATGACGTCACATGTCTTTGGGTGGTACTGCTGCATGTGTCTCTTGTAAGATGCATAACTGAGGGTACTAGTGGGCCAGCTGTGAGTGTTAGCTTTCATCACTGTGACCAAAATACTTGACACAAACAACCTGGGGGAGGAAAAGTTTATTTCCGCTCATGGTCTGAGTCCGTGGATGATGGGCACCACTGCTTTGGGCCTGAGGGGACGCAGAGTGTCATGGCAGAAAGGCGTGGTGTTGTGAGGTAACCCACAGAGACACGCCAGACTCTAGAGTCTAATTGAGATGTCTTTATTCTGGCCGGCCGGGACCACACAAAGAAATGCAGTCCTCAGCCCCTGTTGATGGCCACTTATATAGAAAGAAAACACAATTTTTAGAATGATGGAAAACATACCATTTGGGACCAAACAATATATGTTTATCTTACACTTGACATAGCTTGGATGTTCTGCATCTGTGTAAGCAAAGCGGAAATACAGAAGCCAAGGTTAAGCATTATGCGGCGTCAGCAAAGTCCACGGTGACCTTTTCTTAAACCCAACATTCTAGTTTTTGTTTTTCATAGTGGAGCTGATGGCCTTGGAGTGCTCAGGGTAGCAATATGGAGTAGCTAGTGCTAAGGTCTAGGCACACTCTGTTACAGTGGTGAAGGAGAGCTGCTCAGCTCAGGCAGCTGCGAAGCAGGGAGTGCGAGAAAGGAAGTGGCCAGGGACATAGTCCCCAAGGCCCGCCCCCAGTGGCCTCCTCCCTCCAGCCACACGCACCTGCCTCCAGTCTCCACCACCCCCCAGCAGTCCATTCGGCTACAAGTGGATTAATCCACCGAAGAGGTCACAGCCTCGTGCTCCAACCACCTCCCCGAAGCCCTGTCTCTGGACCAGGCTGTCAAAGCATGTGGCTTCGATGACATTCCAGAGCCAACCCTAATGGCAGCATTCCATGGGACTGGGGTATTTACCCAGAAGGGCAAACATGTCCGCACAAATCCTGGCTCATGACTATTCCTAGTGGCTTTATTTACAAGGCCCTAGACTAAAACCCCATTGACGGGTGTTCACAGGTGATGGACCTGCAGTGTGGCGCATGGCCAAGAGGAAGGGTACAAACTCAAAGCAGGGGGCAGCTTTGGGGATCAAACTGGAGACCCTGAGCCCTAAAAATTGCAAAGGTGAACACCAGCCTCACCCCTCCGCACCTCCAACTGCGAGCCACGGAGTCCAAAGGTCACGGAGCCTGAAGGTCACAGAGCTTGGAAGGTCTTCAGGGCGCCTGCAGTTAAATTCCTGCTGTGCAGAAAACTGAGGCCTGGGAGCCATGAGAGCCAGCATTTACTGAAGGTTTGGTATATATGAAGGTCTGTGGCTTTACGGGTATTAACTCATTCGGTTTTGTTTTTGTTTTTATTTTGTGGTGCTGGGGATTGAACCCAGGGGACATTCTACCTTGAGTTATACCTGCTGCCCTTTATTTTTTATTTTGAAACAAGATCTTGTTAAGTTTCTGAGAGTCTTCCTAAGTCGCTGAGGCTGGCCTCAAACCTGCGATCCTCCTGTCTCAGCCTCCCATGAACCCCCCCCCACACACACACACACACACACCGTAGAGTTATTGCTATTTTCCTCCTGGTAAGGGATCAGAGGCTCAGCAAGGACCACTCATCTGCCTGAGGTCACATGTGCTGGCAGAGCAGGGGCCCGAACCTGGGGCCTCAGTGTCTGGCCGGGCCTTCCCTGTCCTCCCACATTGGCTTCTGGAACATGCCGCTCCAGTTTCTGCCAGGAGGGAAATCAGCCCTGCGCGTCTCAGCCCATTCTGGCCTCCTGGAGGGGCCATACAGCTGGGCGGCTGGAGGAGGGAGGTTGGCAGACAAGGGAGCCCGCTGGGAGGGTGGCTGCACTGTGCAGGGGGAGGTAGGGAAGGAAGGTGGGGTGCTGCAGTCCCTATCTCCCCATCTGTGGCTGGTCCGGCAGCTCTGCTCCTGCGTGGGGCTTAGGGTGGACAACGGCCCCCAATTCCTACCCACATATACTGCGCCATCCAAAGCCGCTTTCTCCAAGACGCGTGCCAGCCTCAGTGTGCGACTTCTCTATCAAACTCTCAGCAGAGTGACCCAGGTGAGCACCTTTGGTTTCCTGCTGGACCTGGCACAGTTAGGGGTGAGTTTGGAGAGAGCTGGGGAGGTGGGAAGTGCCAGGGGCAGGCTGTGTGTCCCCTGTGGCTGGCGTGAGGGTTCGTGCCAGGCCTCAGCCTGCCTGTGCCCCAGAGTGGCCAGACATTACTCGGCCACTACTGTGGGCGGCTGTGGAGACTCCTGCAGGGGACTGACACTGGAGCCCGTGGGTCCCCACCAGGGTGGGCTCCCCAGGAGCCTGGCTAGAAGGGTACATCCCTGGCTGGCTGCGGAAGCTGGGACGCAGCTTTTTCTTGCCCTCAGACCCTGACTCTACGTTCTGCTTTTCCTTTGGGCTAGAGCTGCGCCATCGGCCGCCGGGGCCTTCAGCTTGGGACGGTGATCGTGGGACTTGTCGGCCTGTGTAACCACGGGAGCCAGTGGCTCATCACAGGTTTTTTCCATACAGACACGATTGCTCCTTTACTCTCTGTGCAGTTGGGGACCCAGGGTGCTGCCCTCTCCTGTCCTCCTCCAGTTCGCTGAGGTCCTCTTGGGTGCTGGGCACTCTTGGGCGGGTCCCTGCTGTGCTGGTGTGTGGGGGAGCCCAGCGGTGACCCACTTCCGCAATCTGCATGTTCATGCACAAGGGAGGGTCCGTGGCCCGCTTAGGGCTTTGTTTTAAATGAGGCGGCAGCTCAGGCTTGCACCATGATGGCCGCAGCTGCTGCTTCCGGGCCGCAGGTGTGCCCCGCCACGTGCAGGTGGTGCCTCTGCCCTGGGCCCGGCTGGCCTTCAGGTGGCTGCTCACTGCAGGAGGCACCGCTGGGCTCCGGGGGACGCCAGGCCAGATGGACGCGCCTTGCTGCTAGCTTAATTAGCCCATCAATGTCCTCATTAGGAGAAGCCGGATGGCGCACTGAGAGCACAGGCAGCCAGCAGGGAAGAGCTGAGGAGCTGGGACCACACCCTCTGGGTCTCAGGGTTCACCAGGCACTCGGCGTGGCCTGAGCAAATCAGTCCCCCTCCCACAGCCCTCTCTCTCTGTCCCGCACCCTCAGCATGAACGTCAAAGGGGACACCTCTCGCCCACCCAGTGTCTTGATCTTGCTCAGCAAAGACCAAATAATGCTATGTGCATATAGGAACGCAGCACGATGAACCTCGCAACGCACCAATAAAATAATTTTTAAATAAAAAAATAATAATGAAATAAAAAAGAGAGGGCAGGGGCCTTGAGGTTGTCAGAAATGGATTTCCCCTCCCCCCTCACCCGCTGCCCCGCCCTATTACCTGGGACATTCGCTGTTTGGTGGATATTTTGCTTAAAGGTGGCTCCGTCATCATCAGGGGGTGCTCCTCGGGGGGGAGGTGGAGTACCTGGTAGAAGGAGTGGTGCCAGATCTGGGGAGGAGAGAGGGCAGCGGGGGAGCTGTGGGACCCGGCTGCACGGCCAGGCCACAGTGTGCTGGCTGGCTGTCTATCTATCATTTATCATCAGTCATCTATCACTACCATCTGTCATCTATCACCGTCTAGCTATCATCTGTCCATCACCTATCACCTATCCATCATTTATCCTCTATCGTCTATCCTCTGTGTATCTATCATCGTTCTATCCATCATCCATCTATCATCTATCGCCAGTGTTTCTATCTATCATCCATCTACCCATCTATCATCTGTCTCTCATCTATCATCCATGAATCTATCAGCTGTCTATCTATCTGATAAAATAGTACTATCAGTCTCCAAATCTATGGGCTCCTTTCTCAAGATTCAACCAATTGAGGATGAAAAATATTCCCCCCCAAACTGCTCCTGAACTGAACATGTAGACTTGTCATTATTCCCTGAGTGATACATTGTAGCAGCTATTTACGTGTGCTTACATTGCATTCGTATGATGTTATCTAGCAGTGGTTTCAAGAATCCTGGGGAGCCAGGCGTGGTGGCGCACGCTTGTAATCCCAGTACTTTGGGAGGCGGAGACCGGAGGATCCGGGTTCGCGGCCAGCCTCAGCTCTCTTGCTCTCTCTCTCCCTGTCTCTCTCTCTCTCTCTCTCTCTCTCTCTCTCTCCCCGTCTCTCTTTCTCTCTCTCCTTAGTGAGGCCCTCCGCAACTTTGTGAGACCCGGTTTCAAAATAAAGTATAAAAAATAAGGCCGGGGGCGTAACGTGGAGGTAGAATGCCCCTGCGTTCAATCCCCGGTACCGCAAAAAAAAAAAAAAAAGAATCCTGTGGAAGGTTATATGAAAACACTGTCATCACATACTACAATCCGTGGATTTGGGCATCTGGGGACGTCCTAGATCCAATACCCCAAAGTCATCTAAATATTACTATATTTGGGGTAAAGGAGTACTGGGGATAGTACCCAGGGGCATTTTACCTCTGAGCTACACTCCTAGCCCTTTTAATTTTTTGTATTGAAACAAGATCTTGCTAAGTTGCTGAGGCTGGCCTCAAACCTGGGATCTTCCTGTGTCAGCCTCCCAAGTACTGGGATGACAGGTGCGTGCCTCCACACCTGGTGATTACTGCATTTTTTTTTTTTTTTTGCGGTACCGGGGATTGAACCCAGGGATGTTCTACCTCCACGCTACACCCCCGGCCCTATTTTTTTATCCTTTATTTTGAAACCGGGTCTCACGAAGTTGCGAAGGGCCTCACTAAGGAGAGAGAGAGGGGGAGAGAGAGAGAGAGAGAGAGAGAGAGAGAGCTGAGGCTGGCCGCGAACCTGGATCCTCCGGTCTCCGCCTCCCAAAGTATGTGCGTCACCACGCCCGGCTCTGCAGTTTTTATAGACAGGTGTCCTGACCTGATCAAGCTGCAGGGACGGTGGAGGGTGACTTTGGAGGAGACACGCCCTTGACGGTAACCCAGCCTGGGGCTAAGAAGCAGGATGAGTAGCTGGGAAGGCCCGGGCTTCCTAGAGGACTCGGGCATGAGGGGCAGACACTTGCTGGGGCGCCCAGACTGGGCTGTGCACTCTGCAGACCTGTGCACACTGCCCCGTGTCTGTGCTCCCCGGGACAGGTCCACACCTCGGCTATGGAGGAGTCTGAGAACTGAGCCCCCCTGGAACCAATCCCCGAGCAGCCTTGCCCACACGGGCTCAGGACTGGATGTGGGACCACGAGAACAAGACAGAGTGACCGTGTGACTTCCAAGGCCATGTCACAGGGCCTCGCAGCCTCTGCTGGGCTCCAGGGAAGCTCATTCTGTCAGCCCTGTGGAGATGCCAGGACAGGAGGGACCCTGCCGGCCACCCGGGAGAACTGCCCAGCACGATGCTCCGGGCCCGGCCTCCGCCTGCAGCCTCCCAAGACCCTGTGCCCGAGTTCCTGGCCCTCCGGAGCCGGGAGAGGTGGGAGCCGGCCATGCCGTGCGAAGTCTGCCAGTTAGGGGCTGGTTTGCCATGCACTGAGTGACCGTCAGCGTGGGATCGGGCCTCCCCCAGCTCCTATGCTGAGTGTGAGGATCTGGGGACGGGCTTGCTGAGGATGTCAACTGCCGAGGTGGAGTCACACTGGAGCAGGGTCCCTTCCCCACCCTATATGATGGTGTCCTTATAAAAGGGGAAATGTGGACACAGACACACACAGGGAGAAGCCATGTGAAGTTGCAGGCAGAGATGGGGTGACACACCTACAAGCCAAGGAGCACTAGGGTTGACCGAGACATTATAGAAACCAGGGGAGGGACCTGGACAGATCCTCCCTGCAGCCCTAAAGGAACCTTGACCTTGAACTTGGCCTTGAGGACCAGGAAACCATAGATTTTTGTGGCTTCAGCTGCCCAGTCTGGCTGATTTGTTCTAGCAGCGCCAGGATGCTCATACCATAACACATCTTTTTTGTTGTTGGCACTGGGAGTTGAACCCAAGGGTGTTCTACCTCCAAGCTACACTCCCAACCCTATTTTTAAACTTTTATTTATTTTTTCATTTTGAAACAAGTTCTTGCTAAGTTGCTGAGGGTCTTGCTAAATTGGTGAGGCTGGCTGCAAACCTACAATCTTCCTGTCTCAGCCTCCTAATTCCTGGGATTACAGTGTGCACCACCATTCCCAACCATAATAACACATCTTTCTTTTTTCTTTTTCTTTTTTGTCGTACTAGATATTGAAGACAGGGGTGTCCTACCTCCGGGCTATACCCCCATCCTTGTTTGTTTGTTTGTTTGTTTGTGGAAACAGGGTATCAGTAGGTTGCTGAGAGTCTTGCTAAATTGCTAAGACTGGCCTTGAACCTGAGATCCTCCTGTCTCAGCCTCCCAAGTACTGGGATTACAGGCATGGGCCACCACCCCCAGCTTTAATAACACATCTTCTAAGGCAGTCGTAACCTGTCCAAACATGCATGGAGGCCCTGGCTCTGTTACCAAGACAGAGGCTAAGCTTCGAGGGATTTATTATTTCTTACCCTCTTGGACTAAGGACTTTTTAGCCATCATCCCCTTTAGGCCTCAGAGTAATGATGTGGTGGGAGCAATCAAATCCATCTTTACAGATAAGAAACTGAGGGTCACAGAGGCCACAGTGCATGTCCCAAATAATGCAGAGCCAGGCATGGTGGCGCATGCTTGTAATCCCAGTACTTGGGAGGCTGAGACAGGAGGATCTGGGTTCGTGGCCAGCCTCAGTTACTTAGTGAGGCCCTCCGCAACTTAGCGAGACCGTTTCAAAATTAAGAATAAAAACTAGGGCTGGGGGTATAGCTTGGAGGTAGAATGCCCCTGGGTTCAATCCCCAGTTCTGCAAAAAAAAAAAAAAAATAATAATAATAATAATAATAATGCAGGCCACAGGCAGTGGAGACAGAATTCAAACTCGGGCCTCCTGGCTCTGGAGCCTCATGGTTGGGAGCATGATATGAGTCTAGAGGGACCGGGGGCTAAGAGATGTGACAGGGCCCCCAGCTCCTGACAGCAGACCCCTTCCTGGGGGCCAAGGCAGCAGGAGGGAAGCCGGTGACCAGGACCCGGGACGAAGCTGCGGCCCACCTTCTCCAGGTTGTCCCAGTTGGTGATGGCGCTGCGGGAGATGGGGTACTGCATGATGAGTTGGCCTCGTTTATTCTGGGCCTCTTCCCCGATGAACCAGTCTTCCTTCTCCATTCCCACCAACACATTCTGAAACACATGGGCCAGGACAGGTCAGCCCTGGAGGGTGGCAGGGTGGGGCTCACCCGCCCAGGACGAGCAGGCAGGGGCCACTGGGGGCTGGCTCTAGGTCACAACCGGACATCGAGGACCCTCCCCACCCCTGAGTGCTGAGTGTGGCTTCAGAAGTGGTCACTGAGAAGTTCTGGCCAATTGCTTGCAAGATATAGTGGCCCGAGGTACCGCTGCTAGGACACCCATCTTGTCCACGCTGTGGACGAGGAGACCGAGGTCAACAGCGGAGAGAAGATACTGGAGGAGAGGCGTGGGGGACGGGCCTCACATGCGCGCTTTGGAAGTCTGACTGGGGAAGGGTCTGCAGTGTGATCCAGCTCCTGCTGGAGTCACTGTGGCCTCGAACCTGCCGTCCTCCTGTCCTAACCTCCCAAGTACTGGGATTACAGGCTTACACCACTGCGCCCAGCTGTCATTAATCTCTTGCTGTGCCTAATTTATAAATCTTATCATAGGTGTGTATGAATAGGAAAAACATGGGATATGCAGGGTTCGGTCCTCTCCACGGGTTCAGGCCTCTGCTGGGAGTCTTGGGCTGTGTCCCTTAGCATGAGACGGGACGACTGCATAGTTAACATGGACTTCCCCCCCTCCACTGGGGGCGGTGGGATGTCTCATGGTACAGCTGACATCAAGTCTTAACAGTGCAGGACAAATGACTGTATCCATCAGGAAAAGAGAGGCCCGTATTGGAAGGATTGAGTCCCGGGAGCTGGTTACTGCCTTGGGAGGTGGAAGAGCAAACAGAGCTGGGGGATAAACCAGAGAGAGAGAGAAGCAAGGGCAGCAGCCAAGCTGAGCCAGCAGGTGGCGCTGTGGACAGAGCACTGAGGAGTGCCCCCCAGAGCCGGGAAGGGGTACTGCAGGTGCTCAGGTCTTGCCAGGCCGTGGGAGATTGGTTCTGGAGGAGAGGGAAGTGGGTCTGGAGGCACCTGTTGCTGCTGCTCCTGCAAGGTGTGAGGTAGAGCAGGAAAACGGGACGGAAGCCCGCCCCCTCGCTCCTCGCAGTCGGCCTGATGCCTCCTGCTTGAGAAGCCTAACAGGAAGCAGTTGATGGGGGAGTCCAGCAATTGCCGTTTACAAAGTCCCAGTCCCAGATCCAGAAAGTTGAGAGAGCCACAGGCCAATACCACAGGGCAGAGCAGAGGCATGAAGGGTGAAGTTGGCCTGAGGGGCAATAAGGACAACACAGCTGCAGCATGTTGACTGGTGGCCCCAAAAACTATGTCTGAGCCCTGCCCCCCAGACCTGTGGAGGTGCCTGGGAAAAGGGTCTTTATAGATGAGCTCAGTTCAGGATCTCTAGAGGAGATGATCCTGGACGTTGGGCAAACCCTAAATCCAAAGATGGGCGTCCTGAGAAGAGAACGGTGGAGGGAGATTTGAGACACAAGGGAAAGAACCTGGAGGCAAAGTCTGGAGGGCTGCAGCCCCAAGCCAAGGACTCCTGGAGCCCTGAGCTGGAGGAGGCAGGAAGGGTCCCGCAGGGAGGTCTGGGAGAGTGCGGCCCGCCCATGGCTTGATTTCAGACATCTGGTCTCCAGAGCGCCAATGGAGCAGATCTGTATTACTGGGCGTGGTGGTGCACGCCGGTAATCCCAGTACCTGGGAGGCTGAGACAAGAGGATTGCAGGTTCCAGGCCAGCCTTAGCAACTTAGCGAGACCCTCAGCAACTTAGGGAGACCCTGTTTCAAAATAAAAAGGGTTGGTGGTGTAGCTGAGAGGTAGAATGCCCCTGAGTCCCATTCTCAGTACAAAAAAAAAAAAGAAGAGTAGATGTGTGTATTGTTTTGAGGCTCCCAGCGAGTGGCCCTGGAGTGGTGTATGCTGGCCTGGGACACTAGAACAGTATCAGCTTTGATGTTTCACCCCTACTGTCTTCTCACTCCCTCTCCCCCAGCTGTTGGACAAAGCCTCAAAAGCAGGATGGCTGTGTGTGTGTGTGTGTGTGTGTGTGCACGTGCACGTGTGTTTGTAGTTAAACACGTTTCCATCCCATCCCAGACAGTAGGGAATGGTTCAAAGAGGGAATTCTATTTCAGAAAGAAAGTCGTTAACAGCAAAGGAACAAAGACTTTGCAGGGCCACCCTGCGGGGGACAGAGCGACTGGGCTCCCGCTTCGGGGAGACACGGGAGGGCTGGTGGGACGCTCGCTTGCTCTCTTCCGATGGCTGTGCTCCGGGTGGTCGTGGATAAAGCTAAGTCTGCATGCGGGGAGTTTGAGGAGCTGGAGACGCGTCAAAAACCCTCGCTCCGTCTTGCTGTGAGCAGATGAACAGCCGCTCTGCCTCTCTTATCTCGTGTGCTCACCTGCTCGTGGAATCCGGAAGCTCCCTGTGCCGGGAGCCAGCAGCCATCACTAGAAGCCAAGCCTTAAGCCTTGCTTTTTGGAGTTTGGGGCGGCCCTTCCGGGAAGTTCTACTGAAACTGTGAACGCGCCAAGCTGGTTCCCTGGCCAACGCCTGCCTCCTCGTGCCCCCTGCCCGGCCCTGTCCTGGTTCCTCTGGATCCACAGGGCACCCACCTGTCTCCCCCTGACCTGGCTGAAGGGGACGGTGAGGTGCCACAGCGGGAGGAGGCGGCGGGCTCCTGAGGGGAGAGCCCTCCCGTGTGCCGGTGCTCGAGCGGGCAAGACCCGAGCCCTCCACTCCCTAAACACGCGTGCTCGTGTTAACTTGGAGCATGTTACTGACTGAAGGGGGGCCCCTAAAAGTCGCGTGTTGAATCCCCCAGCCCCGGTACCTCAAAATGAGACCATCTTTGAAAATGGGGTCTTTGCAGACGATCAAGTTTAAAATGAGGTCACTAGGGTGGGTCCTGAGCCACCTGACACAGAGGGCATCCTTATAGGAAGAGGGGATCGGACACAGACACACAGAGGACAGCCCCGTGAGGACACAGGGAGAAGACGCCGTCTGCGAGCCAAGGCCAGGACAGGAGCCGGCCTGCGACACCTCGATCCAGGCTCCTCGCCTCCAGGATGTGGGACAGTGACTGTAACACGCTGTGGCGCTTTGTTACAGCGGCCTGAGCAAACTAACACAAAGCAAGAGGCTGAGATTGGCAGGAGCTGCGGACCAGGTCTGTTTGGGCAGGATGCGTGCAGGTGAAGAGCTGGCTCGGCAGAGCCCTGTGAGGCCTTAGCCTGGCAAAGCAGGGGATAGCAGAATGGCCAGCAGCCCCGTCTGCCCTGTCACCTGATTTCTACGTGGCTTACGAGCTAAGAATGGCTTTTACATTGGGAGGCGGGGGTACGTGTACTGGGGATTGATCCCAGGGGCATGCTACCTCTGAGCTACACCCCTAGCCCTTTTTATTTTGAAACAGGGTCTCATTAAGTTGCTGAGGGTCTCTATCAGCAATAAGAAGGTGTGAATAGAGAAGGATCGTGGGATTAGCTCCTCCGGGTTACCTGGGTGGGCCCTAAATCCAATGAAAAGTGCCCCTCCAGGAAGAGGGATTTAAGACGGGCAGAGGAGGAGACACAGCAACACAAGCGGAGGCGGCCACATCCAAGGATGGAGTCAGAGACTCACTAACGCGGCCACAAGCCAAGGATGCCTGCAGCCCCAGAGCAGGAAGAGGCAGCAAGGAAGCCGGGCGTGGCGCACGCTTGTCATCCCAGTACTCCGGAGGCTGAGACTGGAGGATCCGGGTTTGCGGCCAGCCTCAGCTACTTAGTGAGGCCCTTCACAACTTAGTGAGACCCTGTTTCAAAATAAAGAGTAAAAAAACTAGGGATGGGGATGTAGCTCAGAGGTAGAATGCCCCTGGGTTCAGTCCCTGGTAGTGCCAAAAATAAAAAATAGGGCTGGGGGTGTAACTCGGAGGTAAAATGCCCCTGGGTTCAATCCCCGATACCACCAAAAAAAAAAGAAGGGAATAGAGTGGTGATTTCCGGGGGATGGGGAGGGGGATGGGGAATCCGCCTTTAACGGGGACAGAGTTTCAGTTGTTTGGTGAGAGGAGAGAGTTCTGCAGATGGACAGTGGTGACAGCTGCCCAGGACTGTGAAAGTACCTAATGCCACTGGACTGTGCACTTAAAAATGGTGACGGTGAGCCGGGTGTGGTGGCGCACGCTTGTAATCCCAGTACTTGGGAGGCGGAGACAAGAGGATCCGGGTTCGCGGCCAGCCTCAGCTACTTAGTGAGGCCCTCTGCAACTTCGTGAGACCCGGTTTCAAAATAAAGAATAAAAAATAGGGCCGGGGGTGTAGCGCGGAGGTAGAACGCCCCTGGGTTCCATCCCCGGTACCGCAAAAAAAAAAATGGTGATGGTGGCCAATGTCAAGCCATATATATTCTGCCACAATAAGTACATCTAAATTTCTAAATTCTCTTGAAAAAACAGGGAGAGCTAGCGACACTGGGTCCCCTTTCTTGTGTGTCAGAGGGAGGGGACTGCCTTCTCCGGTGAGGCACGTGGCCGGGGCCACCCTCCCTGTCACTGCCTGTGTGGGGCTGGGTGTCAGGGCCACTTAGTACCAATAGGTTCCCATCTGTGTGACAGGTAGAGCGTACTCAGTATCCACGCCGCTCCTGAAGGTGGAAAGATGCGTGGTCACTGCGGCTCCACTGGGCTAACCGCTGTGGCCTCGGAGCCCTCGATGCCACAGTGCTGGGGGGCGGGTAGGTCCTGGGGTTCTGCCCTCGTGAGTGGCCAATCCCATTAAAGCTAGCTAAGGGATTCGTCCTCACAAAAGTACGCGTTTGTCCCCTTCCCCCTCCTCTCCCTCTCACACTCTTTCCGCCATGGGATGGTGCAGAAAGAAGACCCTGGCCAGATGCGGGACCCTGGCCTTGGATTTCCCAGACTCCAGAACTGTCAATTGGTCTCTGCTCTTTATAAAAGACCCAGCCTCAGGCAGCCTGTTATAGCAGCACAACACAGACTGAGACACTAACTTATGTAACCGGCCTGCTCCATCCAAGCCAAGGTGTGGCTGTTCTCAAGGCGTGGCCGAGGGGAGAGGCTGGGGTGCAGGTCCTTGCCCCCAGCCCCGGCATGCTGAGCAGCCCAGAGCCCCCGCAATTCTGACATGTCCACCCCTGAGGACTCCTTGGCCCGCCCGCGGGACAGGGGAAGGGGCTGCGCGGGTCAGCATCCCCCAGGGAGGACACCCCCTCACTCACGTCGTGCCTGAGTTTCCCAAGGATGGTTGGGAAGACGGTCTGGGGCGCCTCAGCTCCCGAGAACCCCACCTTGCTGAAGCCGGTGCCGAAATCGCAGATGACAGCCACGTTGCCGTTCATGGCACCGCGTGGGGCCCGGCAGCTGCAGGGAAAACGAACACACCGTCACTCATGACTTCTGCAGGGCACCGGCCGGGGGCGGGCGCTGTGCCAGCGTGGGACACGGCTCTGAGCTCACAGTGCTCCCCCACGCTGAGCCGGGCCCTGCCGGGTGGGCACCACAACCTGGGGCTTGGGCACTTTTTTGGAATGGGGTGCCTTCCGGGGACCGTTGCTCATGTCTGCCCTGGAGAAGGGAGGCATGGCCGCCGAGCCCCTGGGCTACGGCTGGGCTCCCATCTGTTCGTGGCGAGCTGTGACTGGCTTCACAGGGTCGTGTGAAGCAACCTCTTCCCCGCTCAAGGAGGGAGGGGCCGGCCAGAGACCCAGGAGGAGCCGGTGCTAGTCAACAGCTGTGGTCACAGCCACCCCCATCCTAGCTGGGACGCTGCACCACCCCCATGCAGCCTCCTGGCTTCCTAACCCCGGGGAAGTGTCTCTCTCTCTCTCTCTGCTTGGCCTCTGGAGAACTCCCCCATGTTTTTGCAAGTTTAAGATCCCCGAGGAAAGACCAAGAGACAACCAGCCCACCACAGGCCCGCGGCCCAGGGATTTGGGCATTTCTATTTTCGACCTTTTTTTTTTTTTTGCGGTACTGGAGATTGAACTCAGAGACATTCTGCCTCTGAGATACACCCCCAGCCCTATTTTTATTCTTTATTTTGAAACAGGGTCTTGCTAAGTTGCTGAGGGCCTCACTAAGTAACTGAGGCTGGCGGCAAACCTGCGATCTTCCGGTCTCAGCCTGCCGAGTACTGGGATTACAAGCATGTGCCACCACGCCCAGCTTCGACCTATTTTTATGTATGGGTTTTTGTGTGTGTGTGTGGTACTGGGAACCCAGGAGCGTTCTACCTCTGAGTTATACCCCCAGCCCTATTTTTTATTCTTTATTTTGAAACAGGGTCTCATGAAGTTGCGGAGGGTCCCACTAAGTAGCTGACGCTGGCCGCGAACCTGCGATCCTCCTGTCTCAGCCTTCCAAGTACTGGGATTACAAGTGTGTGCCACCACGCTGGGCCTATGTATAGATTTTTTAAAAACTTGATTGCCCTCAAAAGATGAATGAATCATTTTTCTCTTTTGAATGCTGCACTTAAATCCTTACCTTGGCAAATGTTTTCTTCACTTTAAAAGAGATTTTAGTTCTTTATTGTAGGAAATAGAAAAAAACAGGAGGAAAAACAAAGCCTTCTCAACTCTTACTAACCATAAACAGCCTTAGCCAGTATTTGGGTCTTAGCCGGGCCCCATGGCGCACACCATACTTGGGAGGCTGAGACAGGAGGATCGCAGGTTTGAGGACAGCCTCAGCAACTTAGCAAGACCCTCAGCAACTTAGTGAGATGCAGTATCAACATAAAATAAAAAGGTCTGGGAGTGTTCGTCAGACGTAGAGTGTCCCCCAAGTTCAATCCAGTACCAAAAAAAGATGCATACATATATGATATATCTACTTGGGTCTTTACCCTTCCAGCTCTGACGTGCAACAGAGGGGTCGTGGCTTATCTAGCACCCTGTGAACATCTGTGCAGTACAAAGTACTGCTTCCGATGTGTGTGCTGGGTACAGCCGCCTCCACATCTGTGGCTCACATCTGCAGGTTCAACCAAAAGCACTCTGAAAATATTTTTAAATCACACCTGTACCGGACACGTTCAGATTTTTCTTGTTGTTTTTCCCCAAAACAATGCAACATGACAATTATTTACACAGCGTTTACATCGTATAAGGTATTGTGAGTCACCAAGAGAAGATGCGAAGCGGATGGGAGGGCACAGGTGGGGTCTATGCAAATACTGTGTCGTTTGCTTTCTTTCTTTCTTTTCTTTCTTTCTTTCTTTCTTTCTTTCTTTCTTTCTTTCTTTTCTTTCTCTCTTCCTTCCTTCCTTCCTTCCTTCTTTCCTTCCTTCCTTCCTTCTTTCCTTTCTTCCTTCCTTCCTTCCTTTCTTTTTGGGGGGTACTGGGGATTGAACCCAGGGCCATTCTACCTCTGAGCTACACCCCAAGCCCTGTTTTATTTTGTTTTAATTTTCAAACAGGGTCTCACTAAGTTGCTGAGAGTCTCACTACTTTCAGAACCTGTCCTGGAACCTGCGATCCTCCTGTCTCAGCCTCCCAAGTCCTGGGATTACAGGCATGTGCCACCATGCCCGGCTCACTATGTCATTTTCTACAAGACACTTGAGCATCCTCAGATTTGGGTATCCAGGGGGGTCCTGGGACCAATCCACTGTGGATACCGAAGGACATCTACACACACATCACATATGTTACATAGAATGCATTATATATGGGTTCGCATTTGGTGTTTTATTGAACCTTATAAACATCCCCATGTTGTCGAGTACTATATGGAGACATTTTTTAGCACGGTCGTGTGTCACTTGACGATGAAGACATGTTCTGAGGAATGTGTCAGGAAGCGGTTAGCTCACCGCGTGATCAGAGTGCCCTCACACACCAAGCACCTGCGCTGCCACTAGGAGGCCACCCTCCTTGACCCAAGGGCATTACACTGCGCATGGCCACTGCGTAGAGTCCACCTCATCATGCCCAGCGAGCCCTTTCACGCCCCCCAGCTATGGAACATTGAGGTCCTGTTTTTGTTTGTTTGTTTAATGTTTGCTGTGCCAGGGATGGAACCCACAGCCTCCTGCATGTCAGGCAAGCGCTAACCATTGAGTTGCACCCCCAGCTCCTGGTCCAAGCTTTATGATCATTGGAAGTAGGTAGCCCTGTGGAGGACACCCTTGCCCACCACAGTTTGTCCTTCAGTCTGGTGTTTGTCCCTCTCATATGCCTCCTTAGAACAGCAAGGATTCCAGCCGGGCGTGGTGGCGCATGCTTATAATCCCAGTACTTAGGAGGCTGAGACAAGAGGATCCAGGTTCACGGCCAGCCTCAGCTACTTAGTGAGGCCCTCTGCAACTTAGTGAGACCCTGTTTCAAAATAAAGAATAAAAAATAGGGCTGGGGTGTAGCTCAGAGGTAGAATGCCCCCCCCGGGTTCAATCCCCAGTACCCCAGCAAAAAAAAAAAAAAAAAAAGAAGAGCAAGGATTCCTGGGTTCCTTAAACATTTTGACAAGTTGCTGTCCAGAGACATCGGTTGATTTACCACATCAAGACACTTTTCACCCCATGCTGCCACCATGTCCGTGTGACCTTGCCTCCCCAACAGGCCAAGAGCTTCTCCAGGGCGGGTCCACGTCTCCCCCAAGTGCTCTGTCAATCACCGGACACTCAGCTGGTGTTTGCTGATTGGCTTTTGAATCCTGGTCTGTCATTTGGAGGCTATGACAGGGAGGGGCTGGCAGGAGACCCAGGAGGAGCCGGTGACCCTGCTAGTCAGCAGCCACGGTCACAGCCACCCCCATCCCAGCTTTGGAATTCTTTGGTGCCCTGTTGGGGTGTGTGTCGCTTGTCACTTCCTGCAGGTGGGGCTGTGGCTGCCTCTTTATTTTCGTCTATCCCAGGGCAGGGAGGGACCTGCACATGCTGCAGTAAGGTCTGAGACGCGAGGCAGCTTACAGCAGAGAAGCCCTTGTATGAATTTCCTGATCCACTTCTCACTGAGGAGAGAGCTGTACGAGATGCCATTGTTACTACAGGGGTCCCTCGGGGTCCCCACAGATACCAACATCCACGGTGCGCAAGTCTCTCCTGCAAAACGGCATAGCGTTTGCATAGAACCTGCCCACATCTTCCCATATACAGATGATAGGATGACTTACCCCACCTAACCAATGCAAGGCTACTTAAATAGTCTCCATACTGTACTGTTTAGAGAATAACAAGAAAAAAAACATCCTGTACATTCTCAGTACAGATGCATTTTAATTTATTTATTTATTTGTTTATTTATTTATTTACTTACTTACTTATTTATTTTGCCGTACTGGGGATTGAACCCAGGGGCATTCTACCTCCGAGCTATATCCCTGGCTCTATTTTTTATTCTTTATTTTGAAACACGGTCTCACTAAGTTGCAGAGGACCTAAGTTTTATTTATTTATTTATTTATTTATTTATTTATTTATTTATTTATTTTTGTACTGGGGTGCTGGGCCCTCTACCCAGTGCCATGAAAGGGCCTGGTGGACTGGCAGAAGCCTGCTCTAGAGTACCGGACCTCTCCCACGTGGCAGTAATTCAGCATATTAATGGCAAAGATGGCGCTGGCGAATTCCTCAGGGGGAGGTACCGCAGGTAGTCCCACCTAGCCTCAGGAGGGCTGTGATAGGTAGTTACCTCCTTCCGTGCTCACAGACGACGGGCGCATCTACCTATGATAGATCACAGGAGGGCGTGGTGCCACACCCTACTAATTGCGAACTTCCTGTATTGCCTCTACTATAAAAGAGAGATGTGGCTTTCTAATAAATGAGTTCTTGCTAGACTTGACTCCTGGTCCGAGGTATGCTTCTTTTCTGACCGTTAGGCGTCTGCCCCCCCCCCCCGTCAGCTTCGCATCTCTCTCAGACTGGCCCCGACACTGGGGATTGAACCCAGGGTCATTCTACCTCTGAGCTACACCCCCGGCCCTTTTTATTTTTTGTTTTGAAACAGGGTCTCATGAGGTCGCTGATAGTATCACTAAATTGCTGAGGCTGGTTTCGAACCTTCCATCCTCCTGTCTCAGCCTCCCAAGTACTGGGATGACAGGCGTGCACCACCATGCCTGACTCAGGCACAATTTTTTAAAAAAATATCTTCTAAGTTTGGTTGACTCCATGGACACAAAACCCACAAATATGGAGGCCGACTGTATTATGATAGATCATTCTGATATGCAAGGGGTTTCCCCAGAGCGGCAATCCAAGAACATGAGCTGTCCACCAAGTTGGGTGCATTGGGAGAATGGAAATGAATTAGTCTGGGAGTGGGGAGTGTATTGGTCATGGTTCACTAGATCAACGGAATTCACAGAATGAAGAAAGGAAAAGGGGAAAAAAAAAGATTTATTAGATCAGCTCACAATGTAGTCCTGAGTTTCGACTGCACGTGAAGAGTCAGAGGAATCAGTAGCTGGTCGGGCGGTCTAAGAGCTGGAGCCCCAGGATTGAAGCAACCACCAATTCAGTCCAGTCCAAGATGCGAAGATCAGGAAGCTCTCCGGAGAAACGATGGTGAGGTTTCAGCTCGAAGGCTGGAGGCCGACGATCTCAGACAAGAGCAGAAGATCAAGAAGTTCTCCAGGGAAACGGCGAAGTTGGAGACCGACGATCTCAGACGAGAGCAGATACGTTTTCCTCAGGAAGAGTCGTAGCTCCCTCTACGCAGCTTTCTCCTTCTTTTTATCCAAGTCCTGCACCTATCAGAACCCTGCTGCCCACATTCAGGGCAGGACTTCCGGTTCAATCTGCTGTTACACAACCAAAGTCACATGATCTGGGGTGAGTCAAGTTGACACACCAGACCAACTATCACAGGGAGTCGAGTTGTTTCCATTTTTCCTTTGGCACCAGAGCACTGGAGTTCAGGGAAACTGGCGCCAGTGACAAAAGTGTGGTTTTTCTTTTTTTTTTAAGTTGGCTGACGTTGGCCTCCATTCCCACCTCTTTAGCAGGAGGAGGAAAATTAGGCCGTGAGTAATTGCACTGCTCTCCCCAGGCTGAGCATATTCACCTGGGTGTCTTGAGTGGACTAAAAGCTACCTCAGAGCAGGGGCCCCTGCTGCCTGTGGGGTGGATCCCGAGCTCGCCGGCTGCTGCAGAGCCAGGCCAGGCTGCTGGCCCCAGCGCAGCGCATCTGACTTTACTCACGATCCTTATTGAGTCTGTGTATCTAAATGTTCAGTATCAAGCCGTGCGTGGTGGCACACGCTTGTAATCCCAGTACTTGGGAGGCTGAGACAGGAGGATCGCAAGTTCAAGGACAGCCTCAGCAAGTAGTGAGACTCACCAACCTAGCAAGATCCTGTTTCAAAATAAAAATACAATAGGGCTGGGGATGTAGCTCGGAGGTAGAATGCCCCTGGGTTCAATCCCCAGTACTAAAATAATAAAATAAATGTTCAGTATCGACTCACAGCGTGGTGGCACATGCTTGTAATCCCAGTACTTGGGAGGCTGAGACAGGAGGATCGCAGGTTCAAGGACAGCCTCAGCAAGTAGTGAGACTCACCAACCTAGCAAGACCCTGTTTCAAAATAAAAATACAATAGGGCTAGGGATGTAGCTCGGAGGTAGAATGCCCCTGGGTTCAATCCCCAGTACCAAAAAAAATAATAATAATAAAATAAATGTTCAGCCGGGCGTGGTGGCGCACGCTTGTAATCCCAGTACTTTGGGAGGTGGAGACCGGAGGATCCGGGTTTGCGGCCAGCCTCAGCGCTCTCTCTCTCTCTCTCTGTCTCTCTGTCTCTCTCTCTCTGTCTCTCTCTCTCTCTCTCTCTCCTTAGTGAGGCCCTCCGCAACTTCGTGAGACCCGGTTTCAAAATAAAGTATAAAAAAATAGGGCCGGGGGTGTAGCGCGGAGGTAGAACGCCCCTGGGTTCAATCCCTGGTACCGCAAATAAATAAATAAATAAATAAATAAATAAATAAATAAATGTTCAGTATCGACTCACAGAAGCAAAACTCCAAAGCAAAGGAAATTGGAAGAGACGGCTCAGTTATTGAGAGAAGAAGTTGTTTACCCCACGTGACGGTCCCAAAGCTCATGTGTTGGAAGTCTGGTCCACAAGGTAGCGAGGTTCAGAAGTGGGGCGTGGCTGGAGGAAGTAGGTCACTGTGGACCTCAGGACTGTTTTCTTTCTCTCTCTCTCCTTCCCGGCTGCCATGAGCTGAGCACCTTCCTTCCTTCCTTCCTTCCTTCCTCCCTCCCTCCCTCCCTCCCTCCCTCCCTTCCTTCCTTCTTTCCTTCCTTCCTTCCACCATGGTGTGTCTGCCTTGTTGCTGGGCAACCATGGACAGAACCTTGGAAACCATGAGCCACATAAGGCTTTCCTCCTCTAAGTTGGTCTTGTCAGGTAGTTTGGTCACTGTGATAAAAAGCTGACGAACACACCCTAGGAGTGACCTGCAAGAGGAAGAAGGGAAAGACTGAATTGCCCAAATGTTCCCCGATGGCCGGGCGTGGTGGCACACACTTGTCATCCCAGTACTTGGGAGGCTGAGACAGGAGGATCACAGGTTCAAGGACAGCCTCAGCAAATAGACTCTCATCAACCTAGCAAGACCCTGTTTCAAAATAAACATAAAATAGGGCTACATAAAATGTAGCTTGGAAATAGAATGCCCCTGGGTTCAATCCCCAGTACCACAAAAAAAAAGTCAAAAAAATGTTCTCCGAAGCTCATGCATTATGCTATGCAGTCAGGGGTGGGCCCCTGGAGGTGTGGCTTTCAGGGCTGTAGTGTCCCTTGCCCCTCCTTCCCTCTCTCTGCTTCTCACTGCCATGCCCTGAATGCCCTGAGGACCTGCCACCCCGGCTCCTACTCGGGACTGGCCAGCCAAGGAATGACCTCTGAAACCTTGGAATCATAAGCCCCAAATAAATCGTTCCTTCTCTAAGCTGTGCTTGTTAGGTATTTGGGTCACAGTGACACAAAGGTTGACTAAAACAGATCCAGATTTCCCAAGTCCCTGAAATGATTTTCTCACCAGGGAAACCATTACAACAGGCTGGTACTATTATTCTTTCACTCCATTTTTATCCAGAACCATTTCTGCCAAACCAACCCCATCACAGGAAGACAGAAATCAGAAACACCGATATGTGTGGGTCATCTCCTGGCACCGTCTTGTTCTGTTGCGCCATCAGGCACCTCAAGCCTGACTTCCAACCATGGGCCGGGAAGGGGGCCTTCGTCCCCCTGTCACTCTGCTGTGCCCAAGAGGTCCCAGGCCCACTCGAGTCCTGAGGCTGCAGAGAAGAGCACTCGTGTGGAAGCTCATGCTTTGTAAACTGTGAAGTGCCATGTATTCCTAAGGGGCAAGCATGATTAGAATATCAAGGAGTTAGCCTGATGAGATTGTTGATAATTTGAATTTCCCAAGGGGAGAGAGGTTGGTGTGTGTGTGTGTGTGTGTGTGTGTGTGTGTGTGTGTTACTGAAGGGGCTTAAAATTGGAAGTCAGTAGGCCGAAGTATTTGTAGAGTTGTATGAGCCCCAGGATGGATGGATGGATGGATGGATGGATGGATGGATGGATGGATGATGGACAAGTGAGTGGATGGATGGATGATGGGGGGTTGGGTGGATGGATGGATGGATGGATGGGGGGATAGATGGATGGTGGGTGACTATATGAGATGGATGGGGAGTTGGTGGGTGGGAGGGTGGATGGGTAGATGGATGGATGTGTGGTGGGTAGATGGATGGGTGGTGGGTGAGTGTATGGATGGATGGATGAATGGATGAATAGATGATGGACAGGTGGGTGGATGGATGGATGTTGGGTGGTTGAATGGATGATGGATGGATGGATGGATGGATGGATGGATGGATGGAGACTATATGGGCTGGATTATGGGTTTATGGGTGGGAGGGTGGGTGGATAGATGGATAGATGTATGGTGGGTGGATGGATGGGTGGATGGGTGGTGGGCAAATATATGGATGGATGGATGGATGAAGGGATGGATGGGTAGGTAGATGGATAGAAGGATAAATGGTAGCGATAGATATGTAATCAATTCTTTTGATTTCTTACACCTCCCAGTTCAGACAACTCTGCCTTCACCTGGTACATTTATTAGAAAGTAATCTGACTGTATTGGACAGGGTTCTCTAGATTAACAGAATACACAGAATGAGTATATTTTTTAAAAAAAGGATTTATCAGATGGCTTACAGTTTGCAGCAATGTAGTCCCAGGTTCTGACTGCACGTGGAGGGTCAGAGGAACCAGTAGCTGGTCGAACGGTCTAAGAGCTGGAGTCTTAGGATCGGAGCAACCACTAATTCAGT